>RXPK01003973.1:0-43012 GCA_004143645.1 Protaetia brevitarsis | reverse complement strand
TGGTTTAAAATACCAATTTGTGTAAATTTTTCATTTTTTTGTGAGACTGTTATATCAAGAAAATTATTGATGAATTATTTTTCATTTTCTAATGTGAATTGAATACGTTCATGATAGTTATTGAATTTTTCTAATATGTACTGTTCTTGTTCTGAGGTATTGCCCCAAAATGCAGTCATACATATCGTTTAAAAAATGTAATATGTGTAATATGTGTAATATGGGATCACCAATATCAGCAGTAATAGCAAATTTAGTTATGGAGAAAGTGGAACAAGATATACTAAACAAAATTGATACACATATTACATTTTTTATATATAATATTATAAGTTTAAAAATAGTAACTTGGAAAATTTTAAATTGTAATACTTGATAATTTGTGAATTTGTAGGATTAAAATAAAATAATGAAAAAGGAATAAAACAAAATTCCGAAACGTAAAAACAGTATATAATTAGTAAGAAAAAACCGGAATACCCAAAAAAAAGGAAAAAATACTAATATACAATGAAAGCTAATTATGGATGTAAGAATACCATATGAGATAAATGCTGTTTCGTCTTGAAAGAATCTTGGGAATTTCATGATTATATTACAATAATAAATAAGTATTGAATATGTAAATTAAAACACGGTTACAATATAATTTTCAACCTAAACAGCTTCAGCAAGCATTAAAGAAGAAATAATCACTCTACAAGCTTGCCTTTGACGTCACAAATTACTACATGTCACATATATTTCTATGGCATGCACCATTTATGAGACCTCCAAGTAATTGTGCTCGCAATTATTTGAAGATATAATTAACAGATCTTCAGACACCGATCAAAAGCACGCACTTTAGAAAATCCTATCGAGAATAATTATTGCCCCTAGTTGAGTGCATGCAAATCGATACGTAAAACTCATATTAATTGTTAGTTGCACCGAAAGCGGTACGTCTATCCAAGACGATTAATTAATCAATGAACCAGTTAGTACGTCCTTTAATTAAATATTGAGTGTTAACAAACTGGTATTAGTGGCATGGCTGGAATGTGCTCGTTAAGAAGGCGGTGTTTCTGAAATGTGACAAACACGTGTATATGCTTATGATTCTGTCGTTGCTATTTCTTATGATCCTGCTTGTATGACTATGTAAAGATTGTACTATTTTACCTGTTTTTTATAGGAGAAGTTTTAAAACTGTTTTGCTAGAACACTTTGAATGATTGATTGTCTTGAAAAGGCAAGAAAAGGCATCCAAGTGTATCTCTCAGATTTGATAAAATTCGTAGGGAATAAAGAACACCTAAAATATTTGACACGCATTTTTTAGCGTCATGTTTTTGGTTCTAAGGGTTAATGTAGGCTCAAAAGTTTCCCCAAAAACAATTGCAATATTTCAGAAACGAGAAGAGATATCGAGATCGGGTAAAGATTAAATCGTTCCTTGTCAGCGGCCGTACATTTTAGGTAAATAAGTTACCTTCATATGCACAGAATAATATGCGTTCTTGCATTAAATCTTTCCGATTTTAATTTCGCTAACTGTTTGATACGCTCCGAGATTTCATAACGTCAATGACAACGTAGACAGTACAAGGGAAATTTATTTGTTTACGTCTAATCCTATTCGTGTATAAACTACAATTCCTATACTTTTATCAGTAATTGAAGGCTCCAATATTGCTGTAAAGGTCGATGGAACCTCTCTGCAAACAAAGATGTCTGTTTTCCTTTAGGTATTCCAAATAGAATTCTAAATTCGTATTTAATGCGATACTGCTGTGGTTTATACAACCTAATTTTCGCTGAGTGTATTTTAAGTTGCATATTATGGTTGTTGTGATTTATTTGTCTGAACAGCTGATTTTCAATTTACCGAGAATTTTCACATTTGTTTGCTTGTGCTGATTTAATGCGTATTCTATTAAATTTTGTTGTTGTAATGTTATACGTCTGCGTTGTACGATTTTTGAGAGAGGGATTCTTGTAAGAAAACAATTGTAGGATTTTGTTAAGGACTTCCTTGTTCGACTATTGACGTGAGTAGACGTATTTTTAAATCATTGTCGCCATTTTGTTATTCATTTTGTATTGAAAAATTTAATTGTATATTGTTCTTTATTATAGTCAATCAAGGAATTTTTATTGTAATAATTGTTAGTGTATTAAAGTGTGTACTTTGTAGATATAAGATCAATTATTATTTTTTTGTTTAGGAAGATTTATTTTAGTTTTTCCTCTCATTCATATTTAAAGAGTTAATTGTTCTGTTATTCTATTTTGCTGTATCTTTTTTATTTTTCTATCACCTCGTTTGGGTGAGTAGAAGCATTGTTCTTTCATTTAGCTTTTTCATTGTTAGTAAGTTTTTCTAGCTTTTGTCCACGCTTAGATTTTAATTTGTGAAACCACGTGGATAGGAATTTAAAGGTTGTGTATATTGAATAATCTTCCTGAACAAATAATTTTTTTTCTTTTTTTTTGCTTTGCATAGGAAATAACATTGTCCTATTTTAAAATTAGAGTCTAGTGCAGTTTTTATTTTAGGCCAGAACCTTCAGTTCAGGTTTTTTTTTCTGCACAATTGTGATTTAGCCCGTTTTGTTAAAATAAATTGATTGTTTGATAGCTTCACTGGGTTAAAACAATTGCTTCTTTTATTTTATTTTAAACCATTACAATTTTTCGCATAATTAAGAAAGTCTGATTTCATTTGCTCACAATTTACTTTTCGTGGTTAGATTAAAGTTTTAATTCGCGAGGGTAACTCTGAGATTAATAGTTTTTTTGTGTTCATTAAAATCTTTTCCGTTGAGCTAGCTAATATTTTTTCTTTTTCATTTTTAAAATTCAGTTTAGTATTCTTATTTACTTCAATTAATACACAGCAGTACCTACCACAACTGATCAACTTATTGTAAAATAGCCAGAAATTTACAATTTTGCACACCAAAATATATATTTTGTTGCGTGGAATGACATTACAGGCCGATAAAACAATAGTCGAATTTGAAACATTTAACTATTCATAAGCAAGTTGCTCAGGCTTCACTGAGCAACTTGCCTCTGAGGTGCCAGCAACTTCCCCAGAATTAAGCCCTATGTGAAAGGAAACAACCGATTCGAACAAAAGTTAGTAGCGAAGGATTAGCCATCTCGCCGTTCGCGTTCCTAACTTCTAACGCGGGTTCTTCGCAGTGGCTGGCGTTGGAGAGATTCGTTTCGATCCAAATTTCGGCGAATTTTCTCGTTTTCTCCTACTTTTGTCGATAAACTAAAATACCCCTAGTCTTGCGCGACGATTTTTCCCCGTTCGGCCATTATTTATTTCCCTTTTAATCTAGCACGGCGTCTGATCCTTTGGCGAAAGATTTTTTTTTACCAAAACGCACCCTCTAAATGGGGTACGCCGCTGCAGTGTTAGAAAAAGGGGGATGTATCAAAATTTAGTATATTTATATTAAAAAAAATACATTATTATTTCTTTTTAATATTTTATTTTAGAACAATGCAAATCTTTGTATTGCATTGATTGTTATCCGAAGTTTATTTAGTTGGATACTTACATTGTGTTTACAAAATCCCAATATTTTTTCCTACATTGGTATTTTTGTTGCATAACCGCTAGTATGGAAAACAATAAGTAGCACTTACTTAGGTAGCTATATCTGAATCATAGGCAATTGATTTAAAAAAATATTCTGGAGCAAACGATATTTCTGCCTAATAATTCAATTCAATAAAACAATTTTAAGGCAAAAATTACATTATTTGCTACGTATAACAAATGTAGATACTATTGTTCTGTTTAGCAATAATCGCATTATAAATTTTATCAAGTATAAAGTATAAATGATATGTGGAAACTAAAACTTGAACTCATCTAGTGGCAATCCGTTTTTTTTTCTGTGTATATGAACCTTTTCTTGCTAACTCATCTAATGCTTTTAAACTCTATCCCGACTCTGAACGATTTATATTAACCTAATGAATGATATAATTGGCACTAATTTAATTACTCAGGTAGTTTGTTAGGGAAATTGAAGGAAATTTATTTGAATAATATTTGGAAAAAATATCAGAAAAATTATTGATTCAGGTAAATAAACATTTAAGTGATGTCAATTTTTTTTCATATAAAATTTGAATACAGGAAAAAATTAAAATCTCCAAGTGATAACGAAATTAGATGACTACTGTCAAAATAGATGTTGAAGGTTAAATAAAGTACCAGGACCGATCAAAAGTAAAATGTGCGAATTAGACTTAATTCGCTTTCAAAATAATGGTTACAAATTAAATAAAATACCTACAATCTATATTATTAGATTTGTTAAGTTCTAGCGTCAATAATTATTATTGCATAAATTATAAGATCTATTTTAATGCATGTTAAGCGACACTGGGAATGTAATAATTTAATTCAATGTGGGTGTTCAGAGCTACAATACTTCTACAGATCTATATTAAATTCATTAAGTTTTAACTCTAATTAGTTATGATTATTGCGATAATAATAATAATAATAATAATAATAATAATATATCTCTATTTCAACCTATTTGAACATACAAAACAACGTTAAAACATGAAAAGCTAGATACTTAAATTATTTCAATATTTTCTTAATGAATCATTTTAAAACCGAATCCGTCAGGACTTAGATACCTAATCTACTATAGAATGGCTGCAACAAACTGTAATTATGAGGTTTAAATATATTCACGACAAGACACTTTCATTTCTATATTTTATTTAGAAAGGAGACAATTAATCAGTGAGATATAATTTTTGCGCTGAAGGTCATCATCTGATTAATATGGAAATGGGGCAATCTCAACGTGCTGGTTATTTACGAGAATAAATGACAATAGAAATTACAAAATATAAAAGCTGCGTAATCGATCATCTAATAGTTTCATATGTAATATATGAAATGTCAAAGAATGATTATTTGTTATAACCAAAGACATGCAAGTTTTAAGTATAACTGACAGACTGCCTGGCCATAATTGATATTCCATAGAAGTAGCAAAAGTACCCACACAGAGAAAAATCCGCATAGTAGTATTTACACTGCACTGTTGGACGAAAATTGTAGTGAGAATTTTTACTATTGTGCCAAATTGAAACATTAAACAACGTCGTTGCAGTTTTACCACTTTTTACCACAGTTACAAAAAAAGTAATAAAATTATTAGAAAATATTGTAGTACAATCTTCTAGAACATATTGTGAAATGTTTTACAATATTTTACAACTAGTAAACATAATAAATTGCATATGATGGACTGGGAAAAAGTCACAAACGAGAATTTTCATACTGGGAAACTTTATAGTACTGGAACACTAGTTTACGGATCGAATTAAAAATTAATTAACTATAATTGCAATATTCTAATTTTCGCTAATGCTAAGAAGGCCGTCGGTTTGCCAAGATCCAATTTACGAATTGAAACAGAGAAATATCCTGACAAAAAGAAATTATAGCAATACGAAGGACTCGACGACTTTATTTAAAAATATATCTTTAGCTTGTTTCACGTTTATTAGAACATATGGTAGAATTTTCATCATTTGGAGAAAAAAACTTTTTAATCCTCTAATCTAAAATGATTATAATGTGCCACAAATTATTATTGCTACCTGTAAGGAATACAGAATTCTAAACAGATGTTATCAGAAAAGTAAAAGAATTATTTTAGGTTTTATTATATTATAAATTAAAATTAGTGATTGCTATGCCCATAGCTACTTATTAATCATTTTCTTATGGCATTCAACAAATTTGCTGTTTTACAAACTTGTGTTGCAAATATTAATGAAGCATTTACTTGTTTTAGTAGAGAAGAACTTGCATTAACAATTATTTACATTACTAATAATTTGCATTTATATACGTAACAAACATTGTAAGAATGCATATTGTTCGCCAATCTCAGTTAGATCTAAAATATTTATTCTTGAATTTGATACATTTAATACTTTCTCAATTCTACTGTGCCTGGAGCTGTGCTACATAAACACAGTTTGTAAACAGATCAAGTATTGGCTATATTTCAAGAAAATGGAACAACGACATTGGCTTACACAAGCGATAGCTAAAATACATTTCTTGAAAATGCTTTAAGAATTTTATAAATAATTTTAAAACTATTAATTTTTTTAACACATAGAAGAAAACTTTATAGTAATTCTATATTTAAGAATACTAAACAACAATAATATAGTTAATACATCATTAATAGTGTAATCACTAAATCTATGAAAATCAGATTATTTCAAAAATTAGGAGGCTGATTGATATATTGTCTATTGCTAAAGTAATACTTGGAAGCATAAATCCAACTAAGTAACTAATATCAAAGCAGCGCTAACAAGTAATATAATTTTAAAATCCCATCTCCATATGTTTTCTTAAAAAAGAATTACCTCTACATAACATCAAACAAGTTGAATATATACTGTAGTCGACAAATTTTAATTTTAGTATAGGGATTTTCTACCATACATAAAATGATTGCAATACGCGCCGATGCTGATGTTGAAACAATTCTATTTTAAAGCGGCGCACTCTTTCCTACTCTCTGCTTTCCTATACTATAATTAAATTTTGACGATTACAGTATATATTTCTAAACGAAGCCGCCTATTCAAGAGACCTTGTTGTTGTTATGTATTTTTTTGCATGAGTATTTCCGTATTCGGCATTTCTAATATATAAGTCTTTTTCTGTCTATACATTTATATTTCTATTCAAATTGTTAGTCTTTTTCTTTGATCGCAATAATACATATAAATAAGTTATTTATGGCTTTGATAAGTGAATATGTTGTCCGAAAGCTGCATTTCCACCCAAGAAATCCTAAAATTCTCTATTGCTGGTGTCCTGATTTTTCCAGCGACAATGTACTCTACTTAGGTATATAGGACAAATACTAAAAGGCAAAAGTAAGAGCATTCTTTCACTTATGTTCTTATGTATGTACAGAGATTTATCGATAGCGAATTTTGTATTACATATTTACAAATTGAAACCACAACTTGGCGTAATATTAACTAAAATTGTTTGTAAAATACGTTAAATTAACGCCTACATCGTAATATGTAACATTGAACGAATCACTCTTAATTCAACTCATTTGTTCCGTATCTTCTGCGTATATGCTTCTTCGCTAACATATTAGTTGGCTGTCTACTCAATATATGGCTGAATCATACTTAAGTTTCCCTCGTCTATATATATATATAACTAATTTGAAATCTGATAATAATACAAATATGTGTACATTTACTTTTATGCCCTTAAATAGTATTTGTAAACATTGACTTCTATGTCATACTAATATATTTATAAAATCATTTATTTATATATTATTCATATAGATACAAATCATTTGGTTTATATTACGTATATATTTGCAATAGGAACATTGAACAACAAAACAAATAATACATATGTAGTATATACATACATATCTACTTTCTAGATATACTGAAAAGCAAATGTAAATACAATTCGTACAGTCATTAAATAATTATATTTATGTCTGGCTAAACTACGTTAATTGTATATCATTAGCGGTAGTATTTGGGTTTCGTATAATTACTAACAAATGCAGTTGTTTAAAAGCACATCAGATCGCGTCTAGGACAAATACAAGTAGAAGCAGCGTTTATATTAAAGTAGAGAGACGCGAATATGAGGTAAATTAGAGGTGACTTTCACTTATGCATATAAGTGCAATGCAACCTGGGTCGCTTACATGCTAATCAGTAATATTACTATTAAAGTGCAATCAAGAAGAACGTATATTTCAAATTTCACTTTCCTTTAATTTATGCCTAGTTATAAATCGCCTGCTAATTCGCATAACTCATACCCATATTACGGCCAATTAATCGTAAATTTACTTTATTTTCTTCCATTCTCTCTTAACTGTAGAATTGATACAAACATTTAATGAATTGCTTCTATTGGAACGTTAATCTATAGCCAATTTTAAGATTACAAATAGTAATTTCATTTTAATTAAATTACGACAAAAATATAAGACTAATGCAAGCTATCAACGTGATTATTGCGCAATCGATGTGTTGCATTATGGGACCATATACTTGACGTCAGTAAAGGGTTAAAACTAATGATCTTCAGCTTTTTACTTCAAATTTACATTGAATTCTATAAATACTTACCTATAAATACTTATTTCATATTAGTTCATTAGTTCCAGTGTATTAAATAAAAAGGGAATTTAAATTAGTAAACTGAAAACCTCTCGTGACTTGATATCATTATAACTTCAATATGTCAAGGTGCTAATTTCAAATCTTAATTATATAAATATATAGTATTTCCACACGATTAGATATTATTAGATTAACGGATATTACAGAATATCGAATACTATATTAATAACAGCAGCATTTAGCAAGGTGCGCAATGTATAAAAGCATGTTTTTCAGCATCTAACATTTATATAAATTAATTACTACACACTAAAAAAAAAAAAAAAAAAAATTTCTGTATGATTTCGGGGAAATTTTGTGTCCATAAAACCGTACAAATATTTTACTTTTAGAAGTAATATTTCTAACTATAAATAATTTTTCATGTAACCCGGAATATTCATAGTAAAATTTGAAAATGTGGGTAACTTTTCCAAGATTTTTTCAGACAGTCTGGAATATTCACAAGAAAATTTCTAAAGTAGTGATGTTTTCCATAGAAGTTTTGCTTGTTTAATAGTAAAATTACAAAGAAAAGTTCAGTATTTCTGACTTTTTTCCTAACAAAAAGGAAAATATCGTCGAAATAAATATGCCTTGGTAGAGTGCATTTAATTAGAATTTAATGCATAAAAGACAAACAAAATTTACACGTCAGCTACCCGTTACTTCTCCACATTGGCAGTTAATTCGCAAAAATCAAGGGACGCTGGTCCTTGTTCGGGCAGCTGTTGTGATAACAGTTCCTAAGAAATATTTATCTGGCAATTAATAGATAAATATTTGATAACTATGTCTGCCATGTAGAAAACTTATATCGAGTATAGAAAGTTAGTGTAGTGAAATAGGAGAACCGCCATCTTCACGACAATTTCTGTACTTGTATAATAGATTTAACTTATTTGCTACTATAGGCCACAAAACTTTGCTATTATACATATGTTTAGAATATCATTATGTGATAATTTAGAGTTTTGGGATAAAATTTTGACGTAAATCTACTACTACTTTATCTGTAACTGTGCCGACTTTGTATAAAATAAATAGTTTTTTTAAAAAATCGTAAGTACTTAAATATTAAATCCAAAAAAAAATATTTTTTTGCTGTTAATGTAATTTATTTGAATAAAAGATATTACTTTTAACTGTGATTTTCCAAATTGTAAGAAATGTTAAGTTTTTCTTGAGAGATATAATATTTTCCTTAGTAATATTACAATGTTAGCGATTTTTTTGTAACAAACAGAGATTTTCCTATAGATCAGCATCTGCTCTTCATAGACCTTTAGCAAGCATATGACAAAATAAAAAGATGGAAAGTATATGAAGCAGTGAAAGAGCTAGGCATTCAGGAAAAGTTGGAAGGCTAGTGAAAATGATGCTAAGGCAGACAGATTACAAGGTGCAGGTGAATGGACATATATCGGAGAGTTGGAGAGTTAAAAGAGGACTAAGATAAGGACACCCTCTATCGGAGTGCGTAACAGACTTTAAGCATTAAAAAAACAACAACAAGCAGATTTTCTAATGTGAATTAATACTACCTACTAATAAGTATAAGTTTAGTTTAAGAGTTTATTGTATGATTTTATTATGTAGTGTTAAGATTTTTTTTAATTAATCCAGTCATTCAAATGTCTATTATTCGCTTGTGCTGATTTAATGCGTATTCTATTTAATATTGTCGTTGTAATGTTCTACGTCTGCGTTGTACGAATTTTGAGAGAGGGATTTTTGTAAGATAAACAATTGTAGGATTTTGTTAAGGACTCCTTGCTGGACTATTGACGTGAGTAGACGTATTTCTTTTATCGTTGTTGCCATTTTGATATTCATTTTGTATTGTTAAATTTAATTTTCTTTTAATATAGTCAATCAAGGAATTTTTTTTGGTAATAATTGTTAATGTATTAAAGTGTGCACTTTGTAGATATAGGATCAATTATTATTTTTTGTTTAGGAAGATTTATCTTAGTTTTTTTCTCTCATTATATTTAACGAGTTAATTTTTTCTGTTATCTATTTTGCAGTATCTTTTAATTTTTCTATCACCTCGATTGGGTGAGTAGAAGCATTGTTCTTTCATTTAGCTTTTTCATTTTTTGTAAATTTCTAGCATTTGTCCACGCTTAGATTATTTTAATATTATGAAACCACGTGGATAGAAATTCAAAGGTTGTGTATATTGAATAATCTTCCTGAACAAATGAAACCTTTCTTTTTTGCTTTGCATAGGAAATAGTATTGTCCTATTTTAAATTAGAGTCTAGTGCAGTTTTTATTTTAGGCCAGAACCTTCAGTTCAAGGTTTTTTTTCTGCACCATTATATTTTAGCCCATTTTGTTAGAAATAAATTTATTGTTTAATTAGCGTCACTGGGTTAAAAATTCTGTTCTTTTATTTTATTTTAAACCTTTTCAATTTTTCGTGTATTTAAGAAAGTCTGATTCATTTACTCACAATTTACTTTTCGTGGTTAGAATAAAGTTTTAATTCGTGAGGGTAACTCTGAGATTAATAGTTCTTTTTTTTTTTAAATCTTTTCCGTTGAGCTAGGTAATATTTTTTCTTTTTCATTTTTAAAAATCAGTTTAGTATTCTTATTTACTTCAATTAATACACAGCACTACGTATCTTTCATTGTAATAATACATTTTTTTTTCAGTTGAAACAAATATGTATTTACTGAGAGAAAAAAAACTTTTCTTCCAAATAGCGGCAAATAGTTTTTTCTTTGATTTATGGAATCCTTTTCTTCTGAGCATAAATAAATTTTTGTATAACACAAAAAGAAAACCAAAGGTTCTTACAAAAAGAATATCCATTCATGACGATTTAATTTTAAGAAAATTCTTTCAAATTCCGAAAAAATATTCTACAAATAGCTATCGCAAAATCATCTCTCCCTTGACCCAGCCACCTTTTCGCACGCCATATCACAGTTTCACCTGCGCACTTGTAGGTGGCTCTGAGGAGCGGGTATTTCCGATCGCAAATTTAATCAAATTTCCCTGATTTATCCGTTTCGTCACGGAGAACGACGAAATAAACAGGTAAATTCGAGCGAGTGTGGCCGAATAAGGAGCAGTCGGCTCTGACAGAAACCAGTCTTTCCTTTTTTTCCGTCAAGTTAAGTCTGATCCTAAAGAAAAGTAGAAGCACGGCCTTATTAAAGAAACAAATCGTAGCGCGACTAGGGCCAGTCATAGACGGCCGCATAATTAACATTTACCCGGCTTGGAGGACGCAGCATGTAACACCGGTATAAAAGCATATGCTTCAGACCTACCGCTATTAATCTCTAAGTAATTCCTCTAATGAACGTGTTGATATGATTTTGTTAGTGTCTTTATTGCTTACTATTTCAGGTAATTTGTTGTTCCTCAGAATGTGTAAGTAAAGACTGCATGAACGATGAACACATATAATAAGGTAGTTTGGTAGAGTTTGAAGATGTTTGGCAATGTTTTTAAAATTGTAAGGTGGTGTGATAATTATTGTAGAATCCTTGAAATGATGTCACCATAAATACTTAATTGCGCGGAGAAAAATGTATTGTTAAAATAAATAGAAATATTGTTTTTTGCTTTGTTTTACATTTTCTATTACTATATATAATAGCAAAACCATATTTTATTCGGTACTAATAAATTGTTGTAATATTGTATATTTAAAATTAACATTATGGCAACTGTATTAAGAGCTATCAAAGTAGGCAACAAACTGAAAAAGTATAGCCCAAAGTAGTTAATCAATACCAGTATTAAAAGATTTTTTTTTACTTTTTCAGAATAATAATATACAAAACACTCAAAACAATTTGGAAAATTGCTGTATACAGTAGTAACTGATTTTTTATTGTTCAGCTTATTGATACTTGTTAAGGTTTGAGCTAAGTAAGTTGGTCGCGAAAAATATTTTATATTAAATGATGTAGGTTCATTGCGTGCGAGTTGGTCATGATTGGAAGAAATCAAAAAATTCTATTTCGCAATACTTTTTAGTAGTAATAGTAGTAGCTACCGGTTTCGTGCTTAGTGGCTCATCCTCAGGTAGCTAAAAGCGTGTAGAATGAATTCAGTTGAATTATAAAATTAGAATTAAAAATATGATTTTAACAGAAGATTAACAATTTTTTAAAGGAATATGGTGGAAAAGTTTGAACAAAGAGATTAAAATCAATTGAATAGAATATGAAATATTATGAAAAATAATTATAATTTTAGAAATATTTACAGTAACATAAAATTCTTTTTTTTATTTAAAAATTTCTTAGAAACCGAAAAGGTTATTCTGTTAACACAAACAAACACATAAATTTATATGGTAATAAATTATAGTGTTAGGATTTTCAAGATTAAATATAATTATTTCGCAAAAATAGCCCAAGATGTCAGGAAGCTGTTATAAATATTCAAAGAAAAATATTCTAAGTTAGAAATATTACCTTAAATATAATGTATGTAGTTATTAAAAAATTAAACATTCATAATAATTGTTCATGGGCGATTAACAATGACTAATTTATTAAGCTTTACACAGTATGTGACGCCTGTTGTTGATCACATGGGTCAAGTGGATATATTAATTGCTTTCAAATTCTAGCCTTATGATGATCCGATAGAGAGAACCGGTCGTGTGTTATTAAAAATTTTTGTGAGGAACGAGACCTTTGTTTGATTAATTTTTCCCTATATTGACAACTTACACAGAGTCAAATATAGATTTTATCAAGTGGATATAATCTACATCGATTATGCGAAAGCATTTGATCGTCTTAACTCCAATATATTGATCTGGAAATTGGCAATTTTTGAATGTCAGAGCTTGTTGCTGAAGTTTTTGCAGTATTAACTATCCGGTAGATTCTTCTACGTATAGCTTTTAATTGACATACATCGGAAAACCGTGCTATATCATCTGGCGTACCGCAAGGGTTTAATTTAAGACCCCTGCTTTTCTTGGCGTTGTCCTTGTGGAGAGTGATCATCGTCAGATTGCGCAAACTGGACTTAAATGCTTCCAGAATATCAAGGATTTGAGCGTGTCCTTTGATTGTATAAATAAAATCAGAAAAAAGAGGTTTATTGCATTTTATATTCCTAATATCAAACTGGGACTGCTTTGTCAAAAATTGCAAAAAACTTCCAGCTTAGGGTGCATTTCTGATTAATGATAAAATATCTGCAGAGCTGGTAAATCTTTGTAACCACAAATTTTATTATTTTATAATAATTTTAATACATTTTGAGATATATAGCTCCTGTCTATTCATACAACTAAATAAACTATTAATTAGTTACTTCAGGATCTTGTGAATTAAACTCATGCGATTGTGTTTGACCTTGACTTGCAACAACGTTTGGTCAATGGAATTGAACAAATCAATCGAACAAGAATTGGACTATGTGGATATTCTAAATTTTATTTAGTAATGTTAAGCATTATTACACACAGATAACTTAAAGTTAATCTTTTAGATATTTGTATTAAGTTAAAATTCCTTGACAACAAAGCATTAAAGAAAATAAAAATGATAATTCAATCATTTCTATTTAATCGATGAAAAGATGCCACTTGAAATTATACTTTCCCTCATAAGAGAGGTTGAAAGCATCGAATTTCTTACTTTCGCGCGCTGTATCTTCTCTAAATCTAATTATTTTATTAGAATTAGATAGTATACTTTCTATTGTTGGCAAATTGTGTGAACAAGGATAAGGATTCGCACACCATTTGCGAATATTTTATATATAGGTGCACCTAAATGGCGTGCATTAAAGATAAATTATTCAGGCGTTAAATTAAATCATTCTCAGAAAGTATTTCGACGCTAACCGTGTCTGTATAATAAGAAACAATCTAGTCAAATTAATTCGCGAATTCAATTTGAAGTATTTTTGTTCTGTAAATCTCTCATGTTCATAGAAATCTAAATTAACAGGTTATTTGAGCAAATTAGCTAGACATTTCGAAATGCCCATAATGCAAATCATCATAAATTAGTGATGCTATTACATAATAACTGGAATCGCTTTCCGGTTTATTACAGACGAAATCGGCTTTTACGGTTTTTATAATTCGTGTCATCTGTCCTAGTGTCTCTCTCCCACAAATTTAACGATTTCAGCACACTTATGTCATGTTAGATAAATAGGTTTATGGCGACAGCTAGTAGAAAGTTTTACGTCTGTGTTAACATGATTACTGAAGATGTTTATCGCCTTGGTATTAAATAAAATAAATTATTTTCATTATTTTATTAAGTTAAAAGAATTGATTTTTATATTGTTTGGTAATAATTTGTAAATGTCTGTTTTTAAATTCAGATTTAGTATTTTTAAAATATGCATGATTTGGAAAGTTTAGAAAATAAAATCCTGTATAAGGCAGATGTTGTAAAGTTCAAAATTTGTTTTCATTAACAACACTATTTTATTATTGATTGGATTGGAATTATGGAACAGGATTCGTGGAAATGGAAATTTACATTTACCTACATTGACGAAAGTGGTAAAATCAGACAAAATAAAAAATAATTGCTGTGGTAAATATTGAATTTTGAACACTAAATCCTTTTTTATGTATAATATATTTATTAATGAAATCTGTCGTTTTCTGTCCAATGTTTAATATTCGTTTAATTATTCAAAAAGCTGTACAATTGACAATTTGACTTTTATTTTTTAAACATATTTTATCCGAGTTGGGATACACCCAGTGTCTCCTTTTAACATTACGGCATTCGCCATTTATAAATCTAGTAATTATGTTCCTAGACAACATTGACTTACGAGTATAAATTATCATTGCACTGTCATTATTTATGTTAAAATTTGGAACTTCGACTTTGGTTAAATTAGCAAAGTCATTAACTGTAATAACGATGACAAAATCAACGAAATAATCTAATGTAACCTTTGTTTCCGAAATATTCGATAAGATTTTGAACAGAAAATGTTCAATAGGCAACTACTCTTAGCTTACAAATAAATAATTCTTTTAAAAACAGTTTCTAAGATTTTTTTATATATAATTTTAGAAAATAAAGCTGCTATTCTGACGATTTTAAATAAGTATTTTGATAGTAACCAAGTGAATTTCTCTTTTTTTTTCTGCAGATCAGATATTCCTCTATCTAATCACACTTTTCTGAATGCCATTAGTAAGGAAGAATAAATGATCATAATAAACTAATAGATTTTAGAATCTCCCTGAAATAAGACCTTTTAAATGACAGATATACATATTTATATGGACGTGGCTAATTATTTCAATAGGTATATCGTTTGTTTCAGTTTAAAGTAGAGGAGGACTATTATGAATCTCACAGAATAAAAGTGTGTTTTGACAACAAGTAAACACTGCCATAACTTTACTACCTTATTATTTGTTTGGGAACAATAGTTATGAACTTTAACTTTAATTGCGTTATTGTTAAATTAAGTAGCGATAATTTAGTAAAATATTGCAGAAATATGACAATAGCGCTAAAAGTTGATAGAATGTTTTATGAAACAACATTTAGCTGGATTTAAAATATTTATCAATCTTGATTATACAGTGACCGGCATAAATATTGCAGCATATGGGAAATTTTTTATTGTTAAAATATACTAAAACTTTTTTTGGGGGATAGGTTGTGCATGTCTAGAAACGCCAAAATTTATTTTGACACACGTCACGTGACCACTAGTATGGCGGTAAATTTAAAAAATATGCCGCCAATCTGCAAAAAGTGAGGTTAGATGACATGATATCCAAAAAAGTTATTTAAACAAATTGCTTAGAATTCAATTTTGAGGCTGTATGCAAATTTTTGTAAACATATTTAAAAAAAAATAAAAATCACAATTTTTTCAAATATTGTTTCATTGAATTACATATTTCCATTTTTTTTTCGCCTTTAGTAGCTCAACTGCAGTACTATTTCCAAATTTGGTTGGTTTGGTACTCAAACAGTTTTGTCAATTTTTGCATAATTAATATGGCGAAAACTGAAAAATACGATTTCAGTGTGACAATTGTTGTTGCAAGGGACTGTAAACCACTAAGCAGACATTACTTTTATTGAAAATTATTACATTTCTTGTTTGTTTTCGGCATCAAAGTGGAAACCGTTAGTCAAAAACTGATAATACTACATGCACGCACCAAAGGTTTTAAAGTAAATTTTGAAATTGGAGAACAACGAATAATAAATAGTAGATAACACAAAAATGGTAGTTATTGCTTATTTGCCAGAAAATTAAAATAGTTTACTATATTATTTTGTTGCTTATAATTTCAAAGCCTATTTTACTTATCAGAAACAAACGATATGTATGTATAGTATGCGATAAGTATGCATCTTTAGAGTTTAATTTCTTAGTTGTTCATTACTACTAGTTATTGTTTAAATGTTTTTTTCTTATTAAGTATTCCTATCATTAACTAAAAATACTGGTTATTTATTTCTACTGAGTTTTGTAATTTCGAAACCTACATAAATACCTTCGGTGGGTGCAATAACATTGTCAGGGCTTAGATGTTAAGTGTTAATAAGTTCTGGACTACTGATTTCACTTTAATGCATTAAACAAGAATAAAAAAAATAATAATTTTCGATGAAAGTAATGTTTGCTAAGTGGTTTAGAGAGAATATGTTTGTGAAATTTCATTTATTGCTACTAGATACAGTTCCTTGCAACAACAATTGTCACACTGAAAACGTATATTTCATAGTTTTCGCCATGTTAACTATGGAAAAATTGACAAACCTGTTTGAGTATCTACCAAATTTGGAAATAGTACTGCAGTTGAGCTGCTAAAAGCGAAAAAAAAAAATGGAAATATGTAATTCAATGAAACAATATTTGGAAAAATTGTGATTTTTATTTTTTTAAAATATGTTTACAAAAATTTGCATGCGGCTTCAGAATTGAATTCTAAGCAACTTTTTCAAATAACTTTTTTGCATATCATGTCATTTAACCTCACTTTTTGCAGATTCACGGCATATTTTTTTAAATTTACCGCCATACCAGTGGTCACGTGACGTATGTCAAAATAAATTTTTGGCGTTTTTAGACATGTACAACCTATCCCCCAAAAAAAGTTTTAGTATATTTTAACCAAAAAAAAAAAATCCCATATGTTGCAATATTTATGCCGGTCACTGTATAATACGTGACAAAATTTACCAAAGCAAAAACGGAAGGTACTACAACATGCCAAAAATTGTTTTTATTTTTTTACCTGCTGTTAATGGCAAAACACTACTTCAAAGTTCTAAAAATATAGATACTATTCATAAAATATTGTAATAGTTAATTTGTTGAAGCAAGTAATTAATTTTCACGTATATATCTACTAAATTATAATCGTTAAACGTAAATATTCAAAAATTGCTAAGTGGTCGTCCCAAACAGTGAAAACAGTATTGCAATTTAAAACAAATTGGATATCATACCCAAATATATAGCTTTCGTTTCGATACTAAATATCTTTTTCTGCCCGATTTTCGAAACTTGTTGAATGATACATGTAGCAAAATGTGAAGACCGCCTTCCTCCAAATGATTATAACTAATTTTAATCAAACAAACCTATTAAAATATTTCTTTGCTTTAACAATGTAAGTTGAAACTAATAAACAATTGACTGAATCAAAAACATGACCAATAAATCCACTTTGATCAAACAAATGTTAGGTATATACCTATGTTTCAATCATACGTCTGGTGGTGACACATTGATTTGTTCAAAGGAATTAATAGTTTTTTGAATCAGCAAAGGCTTTCTTTTCGTGTATAATACATATGTAAATCACAAAATGACAAAGCTTCATTTTTTACTTTGCGTTTTTTTTTTAAATATACTCGTATATAATATATAACATAAAATGCTTTTATTTTCTGGGATATATTTGTAAATGTTATTAATTTTATCTTTTTATGTTGGAGCTATGGCTGGGAATAAATCAAAAGTCACCACTGGTTACGTTCCGGTTTATTGTAAACCTTTTTCAAAACCGTCTATCTAAATTAAATTTAATTACGATCCACATTAAAATTTGTCTTACACACTGTATAAACCAACATGGTTTTATGTCATAATTTTAGGAAAAACACAAATTTTAATGTTGAAAAAGGTTTACAATAAACCGAAACGTAACCAGTTGTAACTTTTGATTTATTCACCCAGCCATAGTTCCAACATAAGAAGATAAAATTAATACCTGATTATTGGCTAAAAGATACCAGAAGATAATGTAAATGTTATTGGAAACATAAAACCCAAGAAATACTAGTTACCCAAATAGAGTAAGGCTAGGTGATATTAACAAGTGGTTAGCTGTATTAAAATCTATTAAAAATGGTAATTCCTTTGGAATAGAGTTGACCAGAGGAATGATTTAGTTTCCAAAGAAATGACAGCTTTGACAGATACATGTATGCTTCTATTACTCAAGCATACCTAGAAGAAGACAGTGAAGTTAAAACGATGTTTTAAGGGTTTGCAAGTTTTGGATGGTAAACATGCGTTTAAGGCCGACCCTCAGGGTATCTTTTACAGACATTTTGCTGACATTGTAGATATTTTGACATCTTATCCATTTTCCTCTCAAAGAGATGTAATATTTTATACTTTCACAAAAAAAAATTTCAGTTTTTGAATAAGCGTAGTATGTGTTTTGGTTAATTTTGGTTTTTTTTTGAGTAATACAAAATTTTATAGAGAAATTTAAATAAATGTTTAGCAAAAAAGCTATTTGCGTCATATTCTAGATTGATCCTCATTCCTCTGGCACAAGTTCTTTGTATTTCTTTGAAAGAAAGATAAAATTAATACTAAACACAGTTTGATCTTCTGCTATTTTGGTATTACGAGACTAGCGTTAGCAAACTTTTTTTGGGGTAAAATTGAATATTGAACAAAACTATCTATTTTATTTCTTCTTTTTCTTGGTTTTAGGTCATAAAAATATGTAAATATACATCAACGATGTATAATTTGTAATATAAAAATATAAATTGTAAATGGTGTAAATTATAAGTTTTAAAACTATCTATTTTGATGTCTAAAAAATTGATTATTTTAGAAGAATGACCCATATAATATAACGGTTAGAAAAAATAAAATATTGATCTCCTTAGATGTAAGACTTCTTAATATTTAAAACAGATTTGAATTTGAAATTATCTCCTAAAAAGGGTTTTCGTAATTGCTACTTTGGTTATTTTTTAACTCTTTTAGTATACAATTTTTTTTGTGTATTTATTAAAATTAACTTGATTCGCATTTCATGTTTTTCAAATCTTTAAATGACGTTTCTAACACCCTGTACAATAATCTTCATCTAATATACAACCAAACAAAAGGGTTGTTTCGGCCAATGGTAACTTTCAAGCTATAAATGAAAAATTAATGCCTATACTGTTTTTCATGACATTTAATGTTATTGTAAATCATGTTTTCTTCGGCAATATGTCCATTAATAGTATTTAATGAAGATTAATTATTACAAATCAAGTTTGTTCTTAATATTCAATGAGAGATGTGAATATATTTTAAATTTAAAATGCTTATACTACTCATTTGATTTAACCTGACCTACAAGAAATTTTATAATCACAAGTATCTAATTTTATCTTGGGAGAAATACTAGGTAGGTATGATTTTATTTGTTAAGGAGAATTTGAATTCGAAAGGCAAGTCTCGTAGACTTACTTTCAAATCCGAATGTCGCCATATGTACTAACAAAAAATAACAGCAGTTCCATATGTTTTAGAGCAGGACTTTAATTCAAGATTCTTTTTCTTTTTATGCGATTCTGTTTCGTTTTAAGATGATTTTATTCTCGAATTTTCTTACTTAACGCTGTTTATGTTTTTTATATTGGACACTCTGTATATATAAATATCTAATATATGTGCATTAGGGAAATTTTCTTTTTATTATCTCAGCATGCATCATAAACGTAAGCAAATACAATTTTTGGTATCTCACAGACGTATCCCACGTAGAGAGGCGCTCCAAAAAGGTAATGTGGCGAGAGCGCAACTTCTTTGAACATGTTCTTATCTGGGTGAAACATTAATACAACACAAAGACGATAAGACGTTGTACCGGTCGCGTCGAAGATACTTCTTTCACACGGTAATAAGGAACATATATATACCAAACTACACCATGGATATATTACATATATGTATCATCATACCCATGCATGGCTCTCTCATAACAAAATACTAACATAAAAGATCTCCAAACGGTCTCGGAGTAGTGGCACAAACACACAAAGGCACTGACTGAGTTTATGGTCCGTTGTTACAACAAGGCACACTTGACTGTCTGTTGTCCTATTGGGTTAGAGGGTACAAATAAGCGAGGGCCGCTGGTTCAACACTTGCTGGTCGCCGCAAAAGAACTGACTCGCACAGGTAACTCAGGTTCACCTGTTGAACGTACGACGGCGAGTAGGGGGAATGGGCGCTGTTGACTGTGTCGTATGCCGAAGGATTGGAAAATTTTTGGGCCGACTCTCGTCTTGTTCTAACGTACTTTTGATGTTCGCGAAATATTTCCAATTAATCC
Organism: Protaetia brevitarsis; assembly: GCA_004143645.1. NCBI lineage: Eukaryota > Metazoa > Arthropoda > Insecta > Coleoptera > Scarabaeidae > Protaetia > Protaetia brevitarsis. Next base: position 22,209 of record RXPK01003973.1, on the reverse strand, counting down.
AATATTTATTTGCCGTTAAACAGGAGAATGAGTGTGGATTTAAATTGAATTTTGATTCTCTATATTCCTAAATTGTTGAATTGTTTAAGGGGATCATTAATGTTTTTCTACCAAAAAAGTTAGTTTTTTTTTTATCTTGCTGCTCTGTTCTAATTTACCATACATTTGCATCGTGGACATTAAAAAAAAGAAAAAAAATGCATAAGTTACTAGAACTCGCTTATTTAGCAAATAATTATTCTTAAAAACTTAAAAAATGTGTAATATTGTTATAGATAGAGAAAAATAAGGTAGTTGCAACAGCAAATTACAGTATTAGATCACCGAATCGTTGCTGAATTATCTAGAGATTTAGTTCATTTGCACATTCACATTTTTGGATTAGATGATGTATAATTAGTTAATTTAACTACAAGAATAATCAATTTTAGTTATTACACGATAATCTAGTTAGTTTAGTTAGTTAGTTTGGTAAGCATCCACATGGTTCATCCAATAAGTTCGGGCCTTTAAGGTACCTCAGTATCTTGTTGAATGAGATTGTTTTCAGGTTTTCAGGCAGAAAATACGCTCAACTATCTCCTCATGTTCTAAACAGGGTCGGCATTCAGCCTCATCAGAGAGCCCGAATCAGACAGAGACAATCACATTGACATTTTTACCGTCAAGTTCTAACAGTTCCTTGGTTCTGACATGACTAAGTGAAATACACTTTTTCACATGCACCAAGACAACTGTTCTAGTAAAGAAGCACTTTCTGAATTGCCCAAAATTTAGATTTACTGGTTAGCTATCGCAGGTGTTATGCCAATGGCAGGATCTGGTCCTGAAATTGCTCCGAAGCACTCTTTGTGGCGAGGATGTTTGCTTCCTCATTTTGGAAAATAAGTGAGCGCCCAGGTACCCAAACTAGAGATAGCTTATTAGCCATCCTCAATGGGTTTAGAGCATATGTGGGCAACAACCTGCCGGGGGTCGGATCCGGCCCGCTGTAAGATTTGATCCGGCCCGCGAGACATTTTGAAAAACCCAATTAAAAAAAATATTACACTACTTACTCATACTCACTCCACTTTAATTGTAATGTTGTACCTATTTTTTTCATTTCATTTTCTTATTTTAATAAATTGCATTAAAATATCATTGTCGTATTATTTGATGTCTGATATCTATCGCTAAAAATTATGAACACTACTTTAAAACACTACTTTAAAATGCACTACTTTTAAACGCGGCCCGCGAACGTATTTGCTCACTAAAGTTTGGCCCACAACATGTCAAAGGTTGCCCATACTTGGTTTAGAGTATGTTTACAACTTCAGATCAGTTTCGAGTTGCATTTATACGCCTCTAGTGCTTTTAGCACCACCTGAATGTCGCTGATGATTCTTATTGATTTGTGCTTGTAGTTTTTAGTGTTAAAAATATCTCTCGCAAACATCAGCCCGCGCGCCATCAGTATAAATCCAGGAAAAAAATCTTTCTCTCTACGTCAAATGCAAATGAGCAGTAGTAAAAATTAATCATAAAAGAAGAATTTATGAATACAATAGAAATCATTGGGAAACCAGATATTGAATATTTTTGTACTTAAACATTATATAAATGTGACAAACAAAACCAAATACACTTTGTTTACAAATAATCGAAGAAAAATGTTAAAGAAGTATTAAAAGAAACAACTTATATGCTCTTTAACTTTAACGCTACTCACAGTCCAAGATACTTAAAAGCAGGGTGTGATTGTTGTGTTGCCCGCTCCTGCCGGAGAAGTCGAACATCTTCAGCTGTTTTGATTAGATGGATTTTGTTACGGACTTTAACAAAAATCTTTTAAAAATCAATTCATAAGAAATTGCCTCCATTACTTTCTTTAGTAACATCAGTTTTTCAGGACATAGGTCTTCCCTCATAACAATTTTATATCCTTTCAATTTACTTTTATTATTAAAAAACTTTCGTTTTTGATATTCGGTTAACAAATCGTCACCAAAATAGGGCAAACTCCATTTTCCTTTCTTTTCAACCGATGCGCAATATCAATTTCTGACTTTTTTAAATCTAAATTGAGCTTATCTCGACAGAACTCCTGAACAACCGTAGTCATATCCTCATTTTTCACTTTCCGGTAATCCATAGATACGTAAATTATTAATTCTAGAGTATTGTTGTAATTCAGCAATTTTGTGATTTGCTTCTTGTAAGCGAATTTTGAGTTGATCTACCTCAGTGACTAACCCATTGATTCTTTCATCTAGGGCAGAGCGCAACGATGCTTCCAATTTTTGAGCTGATTTTATCAATAAATGCATCAGAACCGAGTATTTTTTCTATAATTTGTTGGATTAGTGTTTCATTATCGGTAATGTCGGTAACTTTATTTGTCAGTTTGTAATCGGTCTTGTTGGAAGTTTTAAAAACAAAATAAACAGGTTACACACACACACGTTTAAGCAGTCGGACAGTACATTGCGAAAATGAACAGTCCACATTCTACATATAACTTTTCATAATTTTAAGTTCTTTTCTGTGTTCGTTTAACATGGATTTCTCATTTATCGAATATGCTGACATATGGTATTGGCATTTAATGGGAATAGGGAGGAGGTAATGAAAGAATATCGAAACCGAAGACACCTTACAGCAAATGTGTTTCTAAGGTTGAACTAACATCTTCAGGAAATGGGTTTGTTTGTATCAAGCCTATGATAATGCTGGAAAATCAAGATAAAGACGCGTTCTAGTAAATAGAAGATTTTATTTAACGGACCTCTGAATAGCGTGCCAGACTAGGCAAATCCGCATTCCAATTAGTAGTTCCAGTAATTGGGTTAGAGTGAAACATAATGTCCTTCTTTATTCGGTTTCTTGTTATACAATTATCTAAACTACATGTTTTCGGCCATCTTCAGGTCTCTACAAGTATATAATGCAAAATTAGTTTGTAGTAATTGAAGCTACAGATAATATATGTTAATATACCTACTAGGTAGGCCAAAACATGTAGTCTAGATAATTGTACAACAATAAACTGAACGAAAAAGGACATTACACTTTCATTTTCTCTGTACTAATTAATTCCGATACTTCATTAATTGGGACGATCTGATATATTTAAAATAATTGAAAAAAATCATAAATCAATACTTCCTAATTATTATTATTTATTTATTTCCTATGAGATTATGCAGCTACTAGTTTTGACTATATGTTTTCATCCAGACTGAGGCTTTACATAGTCTCATAATAGTCAAAGTATAAGATACATGCAAAAGCAGATGAATAACAACTTGATTTAAATTTAATGACCGGACATCGCGGGTGGAACATATTTTCTTTCTACAATGTCCTCTCGCAAGCTATGTAATTACTAGTATATAGTACTCATAATGCGAATTTTTCAATTAATACCATACTTAATTATGTACATTCAGACAAGTATATTTAAAATACACGCGTTATTAGTATTTGAAATATCAAATATAAAATGCATTAATTTCATGTATTTAAAATAAAATACTATGTCAGCGGCGGCTGGTGCTTACGTTTTACTAGAGTCATTACAATGATCTAATTTCTTCGTATAAGTTCCTAACATGTTCGTATTTCGGACGATAGGCAAATTTCAATCATTGTGTTGACCCCGCCAGTGACGTATGCACCAGCCGCCACTGGATTTCTATAAGTCTTTCTCAGAATAACTACAATAATCAGATAAAACAATATACAAACGACTACGAATATAATTTTGTTTTTGATGTCTCGCTAATGCGCACATGAACTTTAAAACTGTTATAATAATAATTAATATTCATAAATCTTGATAGACAGGGATAGATCTAACACCAGTGGCGTCGCCCCATCTAACGCGTGTAAATCGGCGAAGAAAAATTTAATATATAAATATTGTGTAACGTTTTATAAGACTTATAATATAATTTCAATAGTTTTAATACATTTAATCCAAATATGTATTGAAACCAACCGCTCTTGATTTCAACACATAAGGCAATATAATATACTTTAATTTTAATAAATGTAAATCTTTAATAATTACAATTCCTGTTTTTTTGTGCACTCACAATTACTGCACAAATCAATACAAATTTAAGTAACATACAACATTTATTTTCCTTACGTAAACTTTAAACATCACGGGTCAGTTTCATATATCTTAGTAAACAAAGTACAAAATTCAACACACTTTTGTAACCATCAGGGTGAAAAGCTTATGTAATTGAGAATTTATAGTGATGATTTGTTTTTACAACGTGAATCGAAATATCGAAGGAAAGAAAAACAAGGGATTCCATTTAATAATAGGTTATTTGGGGTAAAATTAGGTATGTGATAAAAATTTACTGGATAATTCAACAAATCTGATGTTATATCCCATATATTTATTTTTCAATAGCACATACTTTGTTCTAGAAGCGTGCCACTTTGCAGAAACAGCATATTTTTATTATTATTATTATGTTTTCAAAAAGTAATTTTATGTTTTAATTTAGTATTTCTTAAACAACCATTGTTACTCATTCCACTATTTTATTTAAATTTAGTGTAACATTTATTTAATTCGGTATAAACGGTTACAGCATAGTTCTATGTTTAGATAGACATGTTTCTATTTATAGAATAACATTTTGTGTGTTAATAACAAGTACATTTAGGAGAATATGTAACATATCATTATCCAATCTATGTTAGATTATACATGTCAGACATATATAAGCATTATGTGACTGTTTTACGTAATTACAGCTTTGCTAAACAGTTACTCTTACATTCCCATTACGCTGGTAGGGCAAAAAAAAGAGTACGCGACATTCAATTACTGTTATTATTTCAGAATAAATGTCTTGAAAAGTGTTCGAATTATACACCGACAATATATTTATATTGTTACGTAAGTAAATTAAATACTTTTTATGATATATATCACAGAGCATAAATGTAACCTTCAGTTGTGCTGCTTAATTGGTAATTAAATATTAATAATAAATTAAATATTGAGCCGCACATATTGTGGAAGTAAAAGTGAAAAGTTTTCAGTAAAAGTGGATGACATTGATTAGATCTTAGTCCGGTAAAATCTTATTTTCTAGGAGGCGCGGGGTAGTGGTAACTGGTAAAAAGAAATGGTCTTAAACCAATAGCTCTCTTACCTTAGAAAAAGGGTTGAAAACAGTGTAGCGATGAACGTGGTTTCATTGGCCTGCATAGCAATGAGTAAATATTGCAGTACGAAGCCATGTAACGAATGAAACAAAGGCTCAAGGTTGCTTTCACGATATGAATGGAATATTTCGTGAAAGGCAGGAGCAATCAGCTCGGTTCACGGTGTGGCTTTTATAATAGGTTACAATTTAGTTTTTGGGCAAACACCTTATTGACAAAATAAATAGTAAATAGTTTACAGGCAAACAGGTTGCTACATGTTTATTCTCGTGAAAGCAATGTGAAAGATTTACTTCATGCACAAGCCCTTTATTCACGCAATGAATGAAATAGACTGCTTCCCAATACTAGTTGAAAAGGGGTTTCATCACGAGAAGTACAAGGTTTGAAAAAAAAAAATTAGAACACTTTTTGTAGTGAAGTAAGTTGTCTACATCCTTATTGCAAGCGTTTTTTCCGCAATAATAAAGAAATTAACAGCTATAAAAGTGGAATACTTATCATGTTTTAAATGAATTATAAGAAACAATATACACATCAGAAATTTCTTGCTCTTTCATTAAAAATTAATATTTGTCATTAGAAGAAATGTTTATTCATTTAAAATGTTATATTCGTAGTCATTATATGGAAAATCATTATTAACTATTACCAAAAAGCCTAGTCATCTTAAATAAACACCAACATCTAAAGACTCCACGGTAGGTAAGAAGCTTCAATACCTCAGTCCTGTTACAATTAATTTCAAAGCAACGCGCTGAAGTGCAAAGCAATCCAGCGCAAGGTAAGGGTACATCCAGAACGACGCACCATATTTAATATTGTAGCACTCTATCATAGTATCGCCTTTGTCTCGTATATAGCAGTGCTGGCGAGAATCCATATTCACAATGTACTATATAAGACAAAAGTCTTGCATCAGATTTAGAGAGGAGTATTAATAAAGAGGGAAAGGTATAGATCATAATAGTAATATAATAAGCACGTGCGGTCAGGACTTAGGACAGCGACGAGTGCATTTTGTTAAGAAAATAGCAAAAAAAGGTTTCTTTTGCTTTACTTTTGATAATTTATGTTACATGAATAAACTTTACTTTTCAAAATAAAATAAGGCTTAATCTTCCCAAAGTTTGCATACCTGATTCATGCTCGACTCCATCATGCATCGTCTGCTCCTATTCTAAACACAGTCGGTATTCAGTCAAAGACAAAATCAGAGACAATCACCTTTATATTTTTACGGCCAAGTTCAAGCACTTCCTTGATTCGGGCGTGATTAGAAATACACTTTCCTGCATGAAGTATTGAGCACTTTCTGATTTGTCTAGAATTTAATTCCCAGTTTAGCTGCCGTATGTGCTATGTCAGTGGTAGGTTCTAGTCTAGTGATTCTAACATCGCCTGAGTGTCACTGAAAGTCTTCATTGATTTTTGCTTGTATTTCATATTCAAAATCTCCCCAGAACGCATCTCAATGGCTTAGATTTCAGCTTGAACGATCGTTGTGTGTTGTTCAAGGTTGTAATGTCTACTGATTCTTGGATTACGACAAAATATTCCTGCGCCCATACCCTGTTCGGTTTTCGAACCGTCCGCTAACCAGCAGGTGTCAGAGTTTTTTCGTTGCATCTGCATTTTACTCTATTTGGAAAGGTTTCGAATTTGAATTGATCGAATACGTATCATATTTTGAAGGCATTTCCAGCATACCGTCGGAAGTAACCGATTCTAGTAGCTTGTTGGCCAGACAGACATGAGTATGAGGCAATTGAATCGCTATTTGCAAAATGCGGCCAGTCTGGCTTCCCTCGCTACAACAATGTGCAAGGGAAAACAGTGCTGCTGTGCTTGCCACACTTTTGCTGTGTCTCTGGCTTGTTGCGCCTTGTGTTACCAAGCTATTGCTCCGTAAAGTGATTGGACGAGCTTTGGAGATAGATCCCAAGATTTTCCAAATATCCTTCAGCAAGTGCATAAGGATACCTTGGTCTTGTAAGTGATCTTTTCCAAATGCGGATTCCAGGATAATGTTTTGGAAAGAGTTAATAAGTAGTCTTATTAAATCTTTTTTTTTGTCCATGGAGGGGTGTAAACCCGAAGAAGGTAACTCGGTCGGAAACACCTATTCTGCCCCCATGTCCGTTTTAGTCCTCTCAGTCAGGTTGCACCATATCGTAAAAGTTCGCAATCTGGCTGAGAGTTAACTTATCGACTCTGGGTTCGTCCAATCGATGCATCCCAAAGTGCGTCTGCCTCTCCCCGTCTACTGCCGGGCAGTTGACAAGAAGGTGAGCAGGAGTTTCCTGCGCACTCCCACACTTCGTGCACAGAAGAGATTTTACTAGCTCCATGCGGTACATGTATTTATTTAGTGCGCAATGCCCAGTTAAGATTCCTGTGAGTAGTCTCAATTTGCCCCTACTCATAAAGAGCAAGACTGCCTTACGGAGTCTTTCCTCATTCGGTTGAAGCCCTAGGAATTTACAGTGTCTAGCGTCGGCGAAGCCATTCTAAAAGGAGTAGTGACTAGCAGCGAGTTGGGACCTGATAAACGTTTTGATGCTGCCATATGAGCTACCACACGTTGGTTCTGGACCCACAAACGGCAGCTCGCTGGCGCTTCTTGCTAACATGTCTGCTATTTCATTACATCTGATCCCAGAGTAACCTGGCGCTCATCTCAATGTAACATTTAGATGTTCCGCCAGTTGTTTAAGTTTTCTGTGGTACTCCAGTACCACCTCAGAGTAAAATTTGACAGTCCGCAAAGCCTTGAGGGCAGCTTGGCTGCTCGGAGATGATTCCAATCCTTCCATTCTTTGCGTAGGGCAGTTTGAAATGCCTTCAGCACAAGTCTGGATTGCAATAATTTCGGTCTGAAAAATGGTGAGGGAGGCTCCTAGGCTAAAAGCTTCGCCGTCCCACTCTCTGTCCCTCCAGATTCCAATGCCCGTGTCATTACGCGTTTTCGAGGCATGGACGAACCAGTGGGATAGACCTCGATTTAGTCTGAGGATGCACGCTATTGCAGTTTCACTGCTGGAGATATCTACGCTGTATCCTCTGGAAAAGCTAAAAACGGGCGAGATCTTATCTGCCTTTAAGGACAGTGGTACTATCTGTTCGATGTAGTTGATGATCGCCGACTTTGCGCAAAGCCTTTGCTGCACTACATTTTTGCTCCTCTAAGGCCCCTAGGACTGCCTCAGCCCACAGCACCAACTGCAGCGGGGGAAGCCCAAGAATGGTCTCCATAAGCAGCAGTCGGCGCTGAGACATGGCTCCCGTGATGCCCAAACAAGCAATTCTTTGGACTTTGCGCACTTACAGCATAGCCTAGATTTGCTTTATGCCACTAGACTAGTGAGGCGTAGGTTATACAGGGTGCTCTAGCTTTCGTGTACAGCCAGTGTATCATTGCAAGCTTAGCCCCCACGTTCTACCGAACAAACCTCTACAGGCCCAGAAGTTCCGTATGGCTTTGTTCGTCACATGTTCTACGTGTGATTTGTTCAGCAGTTTGGCGTCCAAGACAACACCCAGATAGTTAACCTCGGTTGATACGAATATTTTAGAGCCGAATATAGTGGGACACTGGAGTTTGGAAAGCTTCCTCCTCCATGTGAACGGAACCACAGTCGTTTTGCTAGAGTTGACAGTAAGGCCCTTTCTTATACACCACCTCTCTACAAGCTTGAGCGTGACCTGCATCCTTTCGGATATCACGCCCTCAAATTTCCCGCAGACAAGAATTGTGCCCACAAAAAGTACACCTACAGAAAATTGAAAATTAACACTGGATATACCAACTGCAGACTGTGTAAAGGGATGACAGAGAACGCTTACCACACATTCTGTCTATGACTTGCGGATAAGAAGAACTCTAATAAAATTGGCATATGATTTCAGCGGAAGATTTTCCTCTATTGTTATACTGAGAGAGGTAATAATTTTTGCACAACTTTATTGCATTCAATCATGAATGAGTAACAGCACATTCTTATTCGAATGATTATACACACATTGAGAAACAGAGAGAACGAACATATTTTCTGGAATAAATAAAGGATTATTTTGCAAACAGTTAGTCACTGGTATGCGTGTTATAAACACCTTCTCTAGAAATTCCGCGGCCATTCGGCCTTCGATAGCTCGATACATAAAATAAATTATTAATACTTAGATTTACGTGTGCGAATTTAAAATTTATTAGATTAGTAGAAACGGTCTATGAGCGTCAAGAGAATTATTATCAATTGGCACGTCGAAGTGTGAGGGCGTCATGTGTGATCTAATAGAAAAAAAAGTCCGTTTACTTGTTCGCGTTTGATAGCACAAGGAGGAACAAAGCGCGCGATTTTTACCTACCTGAGACGGTTAATGAAAAACGGACTCGAAGCGGATGTCGGAACCCTGCCCGCTCCGTTCATTACTAACGTCTCCAAGGTCAAGATCGGTGAAGAACGTTAGGGGTTTCCGAATTTCGTGATTGTGATGCGTCCCAGGCAGAAATGACGCAAGGTGAAAGGATGTTTTTGGTCAACAAGTAAATAAATGACCGGTATCGAGTAATTAGAATATCATCTGGGTTTATTTATTAATAACTGTACATTTTTATAAGTTGTTGGAAATGATTCTGTTTAGAAAACACATCACGCTTTTAATGTAGGTTGAAGAGTTAGCTAATACAGACAAAACAAACAAAAAAGAAAGTAAAAAAGTATTCTAGTAAAGTATGCCTAAATATTATAATAAAATTATAACAGAACCGCCGGTGGTGAAATATTAGTCCTTTTGAGATGAATAAAGCAACTATTTATCAACTTATTCTGAGTAATAATTATCTATTATTTTTATGTTTGAATTCTACAAGAACATGCCTTCAAATAATTAATTTATTTGTAGTAAGTATTAGTAGTAATTATTAGAGCTTTTGATTGCGTCGATCATAACCTTTTAATGGAAAAATTGGAAATCTATAGTATACGTGGTGTGGTTGCTAACTGGTTTGCGTCATACCTTACAAATAGGTTGTAGTTTGTTAAATTGTCATACAAGACTTCTAATAATTTTATATATAGCGTTGATTCAGTCCATTTGCCTGTTTTATTGGGAGTTCCGCAGGGTTCAATATTGGGCCCTGTTCTTTTTTTACTATTCATTAATGATATTGCTAAATTCATTAACTTTTCTTCTTTTATCTATGCGGCTGATACGGCGGCTGTTGTATCGGAGGAGGACGCTTCAATGCTTCGGGGGCGGGCAAATGCACTTCTTAATGAGTTTTGTACTTGGTTCGGTAATAACAATTTGTTTTTGAATATTTAAAATACCGGTTTGTTGCTATTTCGTACAACTCAAACTCGTAATTATCACGATTTAAATATTCAGATCGGCAACCAAACCATTGAAACAAGTAAAACTATAATTTTTTTAGGAATTAAATTGGATGATATGTTATCATGGAAAGATCACTGCAATGATATTGTTGGGAGATTGAATAAATTGTGTTTTTAGATTAGAAGTTTGAAAGAAATTATTCTACTAAAATATATTTTATCTTTTCATTTTGCCCAGGTACAGTCTCGGTTAAATTATGGCATTGCCTTTTGGGGGTCTTCGGCATCCGCAAATGATGTGTTTCTGGTACAGAAGCGCATAATCAGATGTATTGCAGGTGTCGGGAATCGTGAGTCATGTAGACCACTTTTTAAGAAATATAATATTTTGACTATGTCCTCTTTATATATTTTAGAACTTGAATTCAGACGTACATACGTATGACACTAGAAATAAACATTTTCTACGACCTACTAATAACAGGCTTGCCTTAACTCAGAAAGGGCCAGCCAGCATGGGTGTTAAATTGTTTAATATTTTACCTCCACATATCAAACCGTGTAGTACTCAAAACAGTTTTAAAAATAAGGTCCGGCCTCTGCTGCTGGAGCGGTGCGTATACTCGCTTGAGGAGTTTAGCGATTTTCTTCGGCATAATACGTTTTAGTCCTAGCTATATACCAATGTATGCCTATGTATGTTTGACTGACTCTATTTTTTGGATTTTTTTTATATATAATAATTTGATGTATCCAATATACAATTATTGTATACGTACTGGATAAAATAAGTTATTTATCTATTTATCTATCTATTATTCTTACCATATATTTCACAGTTTAGTTATGGTAAGCAAAACCGATCATAACAATTATTTAACTAATACCAACAAAGTAAATAATGTAAATCATTTATAAATAATGTTTTTCATTTACCAGAAAAACTAAAGTTATTTAGCCATCCGTTGTTAGAAACACAACTTTACTTATTGTAAGCAGTTTGATCATTTATCACATATACAAATGAATTTTTTGGTTGCCAATAATAAATTTTCACTTACGGTTAGTAAACATTCTCCTCAGTGTAATGCAATCTTGCTTCAAATGCTCTCCTGACGTTTTGCAACATTTCTGGAGTTATTCGTTGGCATTCTTCAACAATTTTTTTGGCGTAAAGCTTGTAAGAAAGCTGAACACATGACGTACATCTTAGACTTAGGATACTCCCAGAGAAAAAAATCAAGAGGTGTAAGATCCGGCAATCTGGCAGGCCATTCTATAGGCCTCCTTTGACCAAATCAATCAAGCGATCGCGAAAGTGATCATCCAGAAATTGTCGTAGTCCGGCAGTATAATATGGCATCTTGCAAAAATATTATCTCACTCTCCAACAAACCTGGATTTTGCTCCAATTTTTCTATGATCAAAAGATTGATTAGGTCTATCCTCCAGCATGTTCAAGTACATTTGCCATTTAAAGTCCTGTCAATAAGTAAGAGTCCTATGAAGTGATCGCCAATGATAACCGACCCATAAATTAACTTAAAGTGTCACTCCAATATGTGCAGTTGTGACGAATTATTTCACTATTCAATGAAAAAGATAATTTGTCGGAAAAACACATATTATATAGTAAGTTTCGATTATTGTTGAGATGCACAAAATTCCAACCTGCTGTCAAAATCATTCTCATTCAATTCGTGTAAAAGTGTAAATTTTAAAGGGATGAAGTTTGTACTTTTTAACTACTCTATAAACTGAAGAATGCTATACTCCTAATGCTTGTGATAGCATTTCCAAGCACAACTTTTTAATGAGTGGTCACAAAACCCATCTTTCCTATTCAGATTTTAAGGATAGAGGCTGTTGCAGCCCCAGGAGTGATTTTAAATCACCAGGTTCGTCATTAAAAGTTGTCCTCTTTAATATAACAGTTGACAGCTTTCGAAATTTTATGTAAATCATAGCAGGTAAAAAGTTATTTTAAATTAAACGCGTATAATCCCGATAATTTTCACTCACTTGTTCAAACCTAGCCTCAAGGTGAAGCATCATTAACCATTCTCACCACACAAATTCTGTGTAAATGTCTCATTTTATTTAGTTTACGTTCACTCGGTATTAAGCAATGGAAAAGAAAATTTGGCTCGAGCCGAATCCGTTTGCAAATAAATTTTACAAGTTTACGAAATATACTAACGATGTCCTTGTTCTTATTCCATCTTATCTACTACAAAAACACGCAACGCATATTAAACATAAAATTAGAGAAATATGATTAATTTTCGATATTAAGTCAATAATTCTGAAAAGGAAACCATCTTTATAGGAGTGTTCAGCAAAAATTAATGTGTTTTCGTCAATGTGCGTGCAATCAAATCCCTGCTTTCTGTTTTAATTACTGTCATTACAGAGGTTTGTTCTGGTTTTCTCGTAAGCATTGACTGACGGTAGTATAAAGGACTTGATGGAATATCTATTCATTAATGTTGCTTGGTATTGTATTTAAATTTCGCTTAATTAGTGATGGCATGGTTTGTTTACAATTGTAAAAGCAAAATAGAAAGGTTTCCAAACTGTCTAAATATTTACTGTGTATGCACTTATGTAGTACAGGGGACACAGTTGGATGAGTTGATTGTTTATGAAGTACCTAAGAAGCAAATTGAATATTTATCAGGAGATAAGATTAAAATAAATAACCCATCTTTACGTTTAGTCACACCCGTAAATAATAAATAGAATATTATTATCAAATTTTCGACAATAATCTATTTTTATTATTCATGTATACAAGCAGTGACAATGTTGTCAGTTATTGGCAGTTATACACTGAGAGAAATATTCTTTTCATTTAAAAGGAATTGTATTAAACCAAAAGTTCTTGCGTTTTCTATATGGCCAACATGATTTGGTGTTTCCTTGAAAAGGAATATAATTTTGAATTCACGCATTTCTATTTTTCGTTCAAAGTGAAAGATATTGATAGTTGATTCAAGTCCTCTTTATTTGAAACTTGAAAACTGTGCAGATTGGCAGAAAACCATAAGCATTTTGATTTCAGAGGCTGTTCCCTTTTCTTATACATATTATTTATTTTTGTTAATTCTTTTGTCCTCTGGTTTTTTGGATCGTAAAATATTGAAAACAGACCCATGAGTACTACAACGTTTTCGCTTTATTGCAACCAACATGCGTCTGGACGGTTATTTAATTTTAAGTCTTCACAACCTTTATCTCAAAAAGTTAGTGTTTATTATTAGTTTAGCTGACAGAACAATAAAATTAACAAGTCCAGTTTTTCGATCAAATACTATTAACAAAGCAAAAAATATTCTACAACAAAATAATTATCCAAATTCTCTTATAAACAAAATATTCAAACAAAGAATTTTCTTTTTTTATAATTAATCAACAAAAATATAAATAATAGTCAAACAATTACAAAATTTATAAAAATTCCTTATTGTTAAAACATTTATCCGAAAAAATAAATCAAATTTTTCAAACCACTATAATTACAAAATTGCTCTATCAAACAAACAAACTACAAAACCAAATCTATTCAAAAATTTAATTCAAAATTGAAAAAGTAAAACATCACACACTAGTCTAAATTGACTGTCAAAATTGTAATGGTGTTATATATAGGTGAAACCATGCAATATTTGGGAAATAGAATAAAGAACACAAATATAATAAAAATCTTACAGCTTTAAAAAAACATGAAATAACTAAAAATCATAGCTTTGATTTCAACAATGTACAATTTTTAACAAAAGAACAAAATTTAAAACACGTCATATACTTGAAATAATTCATCAAATTTATAAATATAAAAATACAAGTGAATGATAAAACGATATACACATATTTCACAAATTATATAATTTAATAAGTAAAATACAATATTTTTAAAGAATTATTTAATTACAAAATTCAAAAACAAATAATCAAAACATCCTATTTTTAAAACGCAATCTTTAAATTAAATCATAATACATATAGTCAAAATCCTAGTAAACAAAACAATTTGTCATTTTATTAACAAAAACATTTATTTATAATTTACACTTATTATAATATATTTATATACTTGAAAAAGCTTTGCAATTAAAGCGAAACGTTGTAGTACTCATTCATGTTTCTCAAATATTTACGATCTAGAAACCGAAAGAGAAAGAAATTAAAATTATATACATGGTCAGAATGTTGAAGCTGTTAAAATGTATTTCATTTCTGACTTAAGCAGAAACACAACAAAATGCCGTAAATCATTTTATCGAAATGAAATACAAGTATCTTCAGAAAGAAAGCCATGCCGCTTATTAATGCTGTAAATTCAAGTAGTATTGGCGAAGTTGGTTGCAGTGACCATCCTACTAACGCACTCTAGTATGCCGCTAAAGAGAAATCTCCACTCCTATCAGTTGTTGATCTGGTAAATATACCAGATTAGTATGTTATGATCGCAGTTTCCAACCTATTTTGTGCGAAATATTATCTGTTACTGGAATGAAATAGGAGATGCGCCATCTATGCGACTAATTTCTCTACTACACATCAGTATATCTGCTCATCCGCTGTACTATATGGGGAGAAAACTGCTATACGATAATAAAATGCGATATTTATTTTTTACTTCTATGTAAATATTTAGTTAGATTAATAAATACTGCACTAGCTTCAAATAAATCTACTAACCAAATTATTTGTTTGATTGAATACAGGAATATTTTTAATATTCCTAAATCAAGTAATAATTTAGTAACTGTAACCAAATGCATGAAAAATGGTTGAAAACAAGACGCTTTTTCCCGTGTATAACAGTTTTAAAACCTTCAAACTCTATATACTGCTGTAAAGTTTCTTAGCTTATAAGTAAATCAGCATTAACTGAAAAGATTCCAATTATTTCTGAAATTTCTTTAACCTCGCGCGAAAAATGTTTTCTTCTGTTCATTATTGTTTGTATATCTGAGACTTATGCACGTGGGAAGATGAATAGAACCAGAGGGATGGGACTTCCATATAAATTCAATGAACATTATTTAGTCGCACCCTACAAGCGGTGATTCGTACTAATGTCGTCTAATCTCGTTCATTCACTATTCTCGACTGTTCTCGACAATCGCGCTGCGTGGCGCTGCGATCACTCGTTTTTTGTTTATTGACGCCATTTTGACAAAATTTGCTGGCGTCGTTTCGCATCGCGGTTTTATGCACGTTTTTTGGTTATTTCGAACCTTTTGTAAGTGTGAAATGGATGTTATAACATTTAATATGCCAGGTAATGTATTGATCGAACAATTTGCGGTAAGCAGACGTGTATAATTAAGATTTATTTAGGGTTATGCATAAGCCAGGTACACTTTCTAGAGAATTTTTCTGGAGACATTGCATTGCAGTCTGCAGCAAGAAAATTGCTCCCGCATTTATTATGTAAGTTATTAATATTTACAAATCAATTTTGATTAGTACATAACATGAAACGCGAGTGATTTATTAAATCTAATTAAGCTATAATCGGCTATAATGGAAATATAAATTTATGTTTATTAGGTGCATCAGATCCATCGATAATATCAAGAAATGTTTCCCCATCTCACCTTACATCATAAAAATGTACACGTTCAAGTTAAAAGTAAACATTCTGAGATATACCATCCTAATCAAAGATATTATTTTAGGTAAATACAGTGTTTTTAGTTAATGCAGCATGACAATGTCAATTAACTCCTTCGAAAGGAAGACTAAGTCGTAGTGAAACCCGTTATGGTCAATGGATTGGGGCTTGAGGCATAATATCGAGGGCATAGAGCGAGAGCCCAAGAAATCAAAACCGAATGGAAGTGATTTAATGACATCGAATCAAAAATTGGCTTTAGTAAATAAATGCAAACAAAATAACCACAACCGATTTAGATAACAAAAATATTTTTGGGAGAAAAATTAAAAATTTATTATTTAGTGAGTTGCTCTAGACGATTATAGGGGAAGGAAACTATAAACTAAATTTATTATGTTAATGGAAAAGCTCATAACTAATTTTAACCAAATATTACTAGAAATATATTCTTTAATGCTAAATTAGTAATATAATTTCAAATATCAGGTAACCTAACTTTTAACTCTCAATAATCTTTTAATTTGTATAGAAAACTCCCTGCAAGGAAAATCACTTAATCCAAATGGAATGTGAAAAATAAATCTTGATTCGAAAATCACTTGTCTAGTATACGATCGAGTTAAAACTAAAGTCCGATTTATTTGCACTTGTCAAGTTTTCAGTCATGTTTTGTTTTTTAATTTTTTTTAAAACAAATTGAAAATTTGCTTGAAATGATACTTGTTACATTTCATGTTTATATTCTACATACTATTTGGTATTTTAGAATATTTATCTGGTTTTATTTTGTGACAAATATATTATGTTAATAATTTTATATAGGGGCATTTGTGTAAGACTCGTTTGACTGGTATTGCATTTATTTATGTATGAGAAATATGGCTTATTGGTTACAATAAAACACAAAAAAATTAATTCAGGACAGTAAGCTTTCAATGAACTTTGTGATTTTTCTCTTCAAATGCTCAAGAGTATCCTTATTATTTTATTGATTCAAAGATTGAATGGATTTATAAATACATTGATAGCTTTTGTTGTAGAACGATTAAGGTATTCATTGTATCTTTGCACAACTAATAAAAATATTTTACAAAATCATGTGTTTTTGTTCTATTTCAAATCATAAATATAAAAGAGCAAATAATAGTAAACTTTTAAATTACCCGCCAATAAATTTTTAGTAGGAAGAATAGTCATCAGGCGTCACTAAACGCAGTCCGAGTTGGCGTATGAGAGTTACCATACTAGTCAGGTTATTCTATGAATAGAACTAAAATACTTCCACGTGAAAAAGTACTCAGCTTGAATACAGGTGCTTGCATTTTCTGTTAAAAGGTAAAAGTTTTATACCAATGTATACATGCGTGTCCACGCAAATAAACCAAAACGTCCGGCTTTTTTATTTAAAATACTGTTTATAATTCAATAATACTTAAAAGAATCTAAAATATGTTGTTAAATATGTACATAATAATCACAATATAATATGTAATGTGTATTGTCTTACTGAAACAGAAGTTATAAAGACATTACAAAATATTAATCAAAACTAAGGTGCATTCCATTTAATTACGGTTACTTTTCGTTGAAAAGCACGTACTTAGAAGAAACTAGTCTTCCGGCAAAACAGCACGCTACTTTCAATTAAAATAAACACTTTTCTGAGAAAAGGTATTCTTTTCGTTGAACATGATAAAAACCAAAAGTTATAAAACTTTTCATTTAATGCAATCTCTTTTCTCAGTGTAATGCATTTTCGGGATTATTAACAGTTTCCAACTTCCATATATCTATACACGTACGTACTACGTATTGAATTTCAATTTCAATATGCATACAATCGGAATAGAAAAAGACGGAACGGCATACTCTGTCATTCGGCAAACGTAACAAAAGAAAGATGCCTTCGGAAATCGCTTTCATGCATCTCTGTTTCCGAACAATGATACGCACCACACGCAGACGTTTATTCGCGTTCGGTAATAACTAGAACGTAATTTCACCGTCGCAGGATCATTTTTTCATCGTTTAATTGTTCGGCCCGTAAAAGACAATACCTAATGTGTAAGAGTGTATCGAGGCCGGTACCTCTCCCTTCTTGTGCGTATAGTCGACGGATTTATTGCGCAAGAAAGACATCTAGGCATGACGGTCGCCTGACTGTGGACTATCCTATGCAATTTAAATTATTAATGAGAGCGAATCTACGATCAATGGATGTATAATACGTGTCCAGCTATAAAGCAAGCGCGTGTATTGAGCGAACATATGAATTGTATGGAGATAAGTTTGAGAGAACGCACAGTTTCCGACAGCGATGCGTGTAGGATTGTAAGTATGCACATACGTTTTGATTACGCATGCCTTTGATTCAATATCCGCGAACAACTTGCTTATCTTTTATATATTGAGCGGTTCTCGTTCGCTTTGGACAAAGATACATAAGCTGCTATTGGATTTTATGGGCGATCTGAATCTGGAATTAATCAGTTCGTGTCGTCTTTAAATGGAAATGAATTGGTTAGTACACTGTAGACTGAATATCTTTGTTCTTATAAGAAAAAACCGCAGAAATCTAAAATAAAGTAGTAGAGGAATAACGGATTTATTACTAAATATGTTTTTTTTTTTTCTTTTTCAGGGGACACGGTTATAATTAACGGGGAGGTGTATAAGCAAATAAATTGCCGTAAGGAATTATCAAATGGGGAATTGAGGGAACCAGATGGTGAAAGCAACCTCTATTTCTGAAATAGAGGTTGCTTTTATTTTGAAATAGAGGTTGCTTTTAGGTCGATGGATCCCCGTAAAGTGCCGGATATAGTGCGTCAAGGATATATGAAGCAGAATTTTTTTTTGCGAAACATTTTAATAAACGTTTAGGTAGAGGCATTTTCTGGCTTACTGGAGACGCCAGTTAGTTAAGGTTATTCTTAAATCGAGTGAAACTGATATGACAGATCCAAGCAGTTATTGCCCTATTAGTTTATTACCGTTTATCAGAAATGTGTGAGATGGCTTTAATTATGAATAAGAATGAATAATGAAATTGGAGCATCAGCTAGTCACACGGCGTGCGTGATTTCCGATAAGTGACCAGTATATTTACGTTTATTTGCGTTTAAGGGTTTAATTACGGGAACGCGAATTAGAAAAGAACCGAGCGATTTAGAAAGGTGAGTTGATATAAGGGGCGTCATTCATCCCGAGGAATTAAAAGGTATTATTTATAACAAACTTATATAGACACTTTTAGAAGAGGGTTTGAAATTTGTATGGATGGGTCAAAAGTTGAGGGTGGTACAGGGACGGCTTTTGTTCTTTATAATAGGGGTATTGAAATATATAATTAAAAGTTTAAATTTGAGGATTATTGCGTATATAGTCTTCAAGCAGAATTAGTTGAAATAAATTAGACGATAGCTTATATCAGGAGAGAGTGGAAATTTATACGGGACGTGCGAATGATTTATAATGCATTAGAGGTGTTAGGGAATTTAAAAAATCCGGCCCATTTATCATTAGATATTTGGGATATGTTACGCGAGCGGGGTGTAAAACTGTTTTGGACTAGGGTTCACGTGGGTACAATTGGTAATTAGAGGGCAGATCAATTGGCGAAAGAGGCGATATCTAGGGAAGGGAGGACAGCGCTATAATTAGCTATAGGTTAATTTCGGTTAGTGTAGTTACAAAAGTATTTAGAGATAAATTTGGTAATGATCGATACATTTCCTAGTATCGATAAAGTTACACAAGTTTTAGAGAAATGAGGTATCTGTAGGTAGAGTTCATAACGGGTCACGGCAATTTTAAATCATATTTATGTAGAATTGAGAGGGTTAATGATTCACATTGTGAATATGGTGGGGTAGATACAGCAGGGTATATTTTATTTGGATGTTTACTCATTAATGAGTGGCGGTTACGTACGGAAGTTAGGGCATTTGCTAAAAAGTTAAATTGGCTGTGACGCGAAACTGATATTGGGGATAATGAGTCGGTCGAATGGTAGCAAGTTTTTAGTAATGCTGTTAAAGAAGTGGATAGGTTACGGTATGATATTTAGATTAGTAAGATGCTATGTGTCTACAAAGGAATATTTTATATTTTTTAGTGGTCTTGGTGTGGTTTCAAATTATAGATGTTAGGTAATAATGTTAAAAACGAGCGCATAAAATAGATATTTTAAATATACATTGGATAGGGGATAGGGTAATAAGTTATTATCAATATTAAAATAAACATTTCTGTTGTTTTATATGCTTTCAGTTCATTACGTTGGTTCATCCTTCTGTTACTGGAAGAGGTACCTTCAGGATATGCGAAGAACAGCACAACTATGGGAACTGAAAGAACATGGAGGCTGTCTCTTCCAAATCTAACAAGATAATAACAATGATTTGCTCGCTATCAGTACCAAAGCCTAGAACTGCTTCCTGGGTTGTTGCTCTGATCTTGACTTCGGTTTTTTTTTTGTCTTATCGGCTTGTTCTCAGACTTTCTGCTTTGAACAACATATCTTCTCTACGTTACATTAAATATGGGATTGATTTTTTCCGCATTTGTCTGCTCCACATCTTCTTATTATTTTTTTTTTATAGAAGGTTATTCATCATAATCGATCTGTCAGAAAAGCGAGAAAAATACTATCAACACTGTAGCTTTAAAGCATGTTAAGCACATACACTAATTAGAAACTTTGCCGAAAGATTCGAAGTCTCGTCAATTGAGTTCTTTTCTTTAGGAATTTCGACCAAACGACCCTAAAAGTAGACTACCTTTTATTACACAAGTTTTAGGTTGATGATCACCCAAAAGTACCCAATAAATTCATGTGCACTCACGTGGGATTACTGATCTGTTGAGACGCAAATCACATGTAGCATCGATGTTTGGTACAGATTATTCGATGACCTTGTAACTGGCCCTTTTTCTTCTGTTAAGGTACTTTTATCAAGGACACGAAATTCTGAAAAACTCATTACCTGTTCTTCCAGAAGATATTCGTCTGGCCGACAAATGTACAACGTGTTGACAACATAACAGTATGGTTAGTACTCGGTATTTAGACACATAATTTTACTGAATTCCATTAAAACTGGGTTGGTAATACACAGCCAATTAAGTTGTCCGCAAGCTCATATCTGGTGATCTAGAAGTATTATAGTACTTACAGACTTATAAGTACTTTTAGACCTTAGTCTGTAGGGAACTTTAAAGCAGATTGTTTATGTCGAGAGATCAATTAATGTTTTGAACTTCCAAAACGAAATACATCAAGCCTGCCCAAATAATTTTCTAGGCACACTAGCAGCAGTAATACAATTCTTCGCAAGTATGAATATTGCCTAATGAAAAATGGTTAACATTGTGAACATATAATTTGAAAAGAATAAAATATGAACACTAGATTTGCTTTTTATTTTCTGAAATAGGATAGATAGATGATTTTGTTGTACCATATAATAAGCGTTAAGAACGTGCGAACATAAATAATTGAAAGATTTGCGATTTTATTTTTCTTCTGATGTTATCAAAAGTAGGTGTTCACCATTCAGCTTCTGTCAAATTGAATAATTAGCTTTTGTTCATTGGCATTTGGGTTACTGTTGTTATAGACATCAGTTTGACATTAGGAAAGATGATAGAGGCAAAAGTCATATCTTAAAGATTCACGAACTGATCCAAAATTAATTTAGTGAGTTTTGAATAGAAATTGAATAGAAACTTCATGCATTTTAGTCAAAATATTTGTTTTTTTTTATAAAAGCGTTACATATCTTAAAGAAAATAAAAAAGTATATATAAAGCACTGGGCTTGTTCTGACACATGCATAGTTTTGTTCGCACGCATGCAATTCTAGGACTCAAAATAACCTAAAAAAGAAACGTATTACAGGGGAAATACCGTATTTCCGTAGTTCATAGTTCGTTTGGTAATTCTTTACTTGCAATTAGTTTGGTCCTTAGATGTACTATCGGCCATAGAGGAAGTGTAGTGGATGCTATAACTAGATAGAACCATGTTTCTGTGTCTGGTTTCTTTTTCTTATTTTG
>RXPK01003972.1:0-51876 GCA_004143645.1 Protaetia brevitarsis | reverse complement strand
CACCAACCACACCAGATAATATGAAAGAGCGAATAAGAATGGCGTTTCGATCTATAACACCAAATATCTTGAGTAATGTAAAGACTCATTTGAAGAAAGAGTACGTTTCTGCATTGAAAACGATGGCCTTCATTTTGAACAATTTTTAAAACATTGGCAGTTTTTAACATATCAGTTTATCCGTTTTAATAAAGTACGTTTCTGAAGTTTACTTAGTTATGACTTTTAATTAGTATGTAGGAAAAGCCAGTTGAAAAGTTAGGCTGATTATTAGCGTCTATCTATGTTGAAGAATAACAGTTTTGTCCAAGCCTACTTCAAAAAAAATAATAATGGCTAGGAATTACTATTTGAAAAAGAGAATTATACATTACTAAGAAACTATAACAGATAGGTATAGGAGGCATTAATATAGTCCTAAAGACCGTTAAAATTAGAATCTAAATAAGGTAATAAATACAGAGTGTTCCATTTAAAATAAGAAAGTTACTTGCCTTTAAAGATAGCGAAAATTTAAAAGAATGTTTTTATATAGTATAATTTTCTGCATTACTTTTATTTTATTATCAAGTCTAATGCTTTAGTTAAAAAATAAATACAGTTTAAAACATCTAGCTTAAATATGCATGACAAGAGTGCCTCTTCAATTTTGGTCTACATTTTCAAGAATAGTTATCTCGTAAACGAGTTGAATTAGATATAAGAAACCTAACACCAACGTGGCTTTATTTAGTCTGTACTATCAAAATATGTCATAATATACAGGGTGTTTCATTTAATTTTTCACAACTTTGGTGTGTAACTTTTCTTTGGGTCACCTGTATACTTCAAATAATTTTGAAATGTGGTCCTTCTGGATCTGTATAAGCCTTAACAAGAAAAAAATTGAAAATATGTTACCACTTTTCGTATATAAACCGACGCGAATGTAGTGGCCCACCTGTGCAGAGCAAAAAGAATGCAGGCCGCGGACAAATATTACAAACCGAGCCAAAGGCGATACAATTTTCCAAATTGTAAGAAATTTAAAGTTTTTTCCTAAGAAATATTAATATTTTTCTTGTTAATATTACAATCCTAGAGATTATTTTCTAAGAAACAGAAATTTTCCTATAATATTCACGTAAAATACCTGTATTATAATAATAATAATAATAAGTGGTTTATTGACAACAGAGAATACATTTTCAAAACATAACAAAATGTTATAAGAACAACTCTTAATAGTATATGCAAGAGACATATAGAAAAGAAATAGACAAAGTCCTAATCGTTCACTCTCTGACGCCAAACGGCTCGAGATCAGCGACTTACTCGAAGTAGCTGGTCTACCTCTCAAGCCTACAAGGGTGAAATAAAAGGAGAACGCCAAACGAAGCTACCAAAACCACAACTAACTATAAATAATATATATGAATACAACAAAATTATACAGTAATAACAAATATGAGGGTATCTATATAGAATTCAGATTTAATTATACCCATACGATTCACAATAATATTTTCGTAGTCGACAGGCGAAGGCACTCGGATGCGACAAACGCAGATCAGATGGGACACCGTTATATAAACGGACGATATGGTAAGAAAAAGACCTTTTGAACATTTCGAGGTGGTGCCGGGGGCGGTGTGAGCAGTCCTCTAAATCTAATATTTATTGTATGAACGTCCGCTCTGAAAGTAATTTTTCGATAGAGATAACTAGGCTTCTTGTGAGTAATGATTTTGAATTAAAACACAGTTGCATGAAAATCAGCCCTGCGAGACATGTTAAACCAATTAGCTAGTTTAAATGTATAGGAAATATGGTCATAGCGACGAAGGCCATAAATAAAACGCAGGCGTGAGTTCTGCACTCGCTGTATTCTCAATCTATCAGAACTGTCAAGACAGGGAAAATATACGTTAATACAAAAGTTAAAATGCGACAACATAAGTGTCTCACATAAGAGCTTCCTCAAATTTATATCCAAGCAGTCCCTACTGCCAAACAGAACCCTCAAACAGCAAAATGCACGTCTTATAAGGCAAGAAACATGTTCTTTAAACCGAAACTTGGAATCCATGAGCAACCCCAGATTCCTGGCATGCTCTGAGATGGTTAGTGCCTCGCTGTTAACAAAAACTCGTATTTGGTCAATAACTTTAGATTTAGTTTTAGCCCTGCCAAAGACCAGGACGCTAGATTTTTTGGGATTAAGACGCAGCGAGTGCCGTAAAGATTCGTCAGCAATTCGTGCCAGATCGTCATTAATATCGTCATTATTATGGGAAAATTTCTAACATTTCTAAATTTTCCTTAAGTTTCTATACATTTAACCCCTATTCAATGCGGAAAATTATCAAAAAAAAAGGAATTTTTATCAAGGAAACACCTATAAACCTATGAACGTGTTATGACTGCATTCAAATTTGTTGAATTTTTCATTTTCACAGTTTCCATAAAAATGAAATTACTTAATTATGTTTCAGTTATGAAATGAATCACTCTTTAAGAGCAACGCAAATATTGATTTTGCTTATTGTGTTTTGAAGTATACATGTATTTAATTTGACTATCTCGAATTGTTTTCTCTGCGCTCAGAAACAAAGAAAAAATATGACAAATGCAAGAGAAAATTTAAAAAAAACTGAGGTAGTCAAATTGAAGGTATAGATGCATGCTTCAAAATGCGATGTGCAAAAGAAAGGTTTACTCTCCCAATTTTGCAAAAGGTCAACCAATAACGCGTGCTGTAAACAGCATGAACATACGTGGCCGCCATAATGCTTTTTCGCGCACCCTTAAAGAGGGGTGTCAACTAGAGCTCTAAAAGCTTTTTGAATGGCTTCATTCTAATCAGCACATAAAAAGAAAACAAATGTATTAACTGATTGTTCAAAAACTCCACTTTCTTGTCGTCTACTAGATATCACCAATCATTTCTGTATTCGCTTTTTCAAGGCTATAAACAAATATATCCACTTTGTTTGCTATGATTACACCTCCTACGCATACTAATTGGACCTACCGCTCGCTATAAATTCCAATCGACATTTACATACATGCATAAATCGACACGTAGCACACCTGGCACGAGTCATTCTTTTTAACTGACGTAATTTACCATGGCGTTCGCCAAGAAGGTCAAGTTTAGAAACGGAAGCTAACGGCGAATTAGGCGTTCCGTGTCACCGATCCGGTAGTAAACGTGACGGCACGGCTAAATACACACGAGCAACAGAAAACCTCACAATATGCGAGAAATATAAGTGTATAATTAACGAGAAATGGTAAGTATATACGCTTGAGCAAGTAATTCCGGCCTTAATTCGAGTTCAGGAGGCGTGAAATAAAATGGGGGTTAATTTAAAAACGATTGACCTGGAAATATTAACTGGTCGAAGGACACGGTAAAATGTCGTAATTCATTAAAAACAAGTTTAAGCATGAACCTAGATACGTCCAATCATCTTACAAAGGTTGGACTGATATATTGTTTCCTGGAGAACATAAATAAGGGGAATTCGATAGATAGGTAAGGTAAACAGTACAGTTTTCACTTACGATTGAAAATTTATTGAAAATTTGATACTAATTGTAAGAATAATGTATAATTCTTATTGTAACCGAAAAACACATACTTCAAAAATAAACATTATGAATTATGAAACATCTAAATTATATAATAACTGGCCACCTTTTACAGTAATCGACATACCGGGTGAAAAGTTGCGAGCTGTTGATTGTATTCTGGACGACTGGAAGTGGGAAATACTTCAACTGTAAGCGTAGCTACGCACGAAGCTGCAGCACAAATTTATTCACGTTCGAGGAATTGTCATAGTTCAGTCGAATTAAAATGAGCCTAATATTCTTTCTCTCGCTATATTTATGAAGTTTGTAAACGTAATATTAAATCCACATTACATCTGTATTAGTGAAAAGGAAATAATCAGACAAATACTTATTCGATAACTAAAATCTATTCATGCTTCTTTTCTATTAATTTTTATCTCGAAGCAAACTATAAATTTCGATGACAGAGCTCATAAACAATATCAAAAGAAAAAAAAATGAAAAGCAGTTTTAAAAGTCAATAATTAAATAAAAAACAAACATTTTAGATTCCAAAAACCTACAATAATAAAATAAAGTACCTATTCGTCGGTAAAAGTATATATTGAAAAAATATTCATATTCGGGATATTATTAATCGTTAATTCATAAAATTCCATGCGACACTAATATAGTCGAGTAAAAGTTCTTGAGATGTGCTAATTTTGTACGATCATATTTATTCTTATGTAAAAAGTTTAAAACTTTTGCACTATATATATATCCGCGAGCAATTTGTTCAAATGTCATACTAGGATTTTATTCCACTAATGCACAAACTTATTTCGATAAGTTGAGAATTTTCGCTAGGACATTTTTATTTTTGTCATTTATTAATGTAAACGCTGTTTCAAAACGTCGGACTATATTACGAATAGTAGTCGCGCTAAGAATTGATCTTTCAGGATAATTTACTGCAAATAAATCGTGTGTAACTTCTGCTGAATTGCCACCGTAAAATTGTTTCACAATAAAAAGTTTATCCTCGGACATATAATATTCCATTTTTTTTTATAAAAATGCTGACCGCGATTAAAACTTACTAACCGTTATAAAATTTGAAGACCGTACCCGTACCTTAATATCCACCAACACACGTTAGAAAATGAGCGAAATGAATTGAACGGCGGCTAAATTGAAAGTGAATTTACGCATGCCAGCTAATCGTTACTCTCGCCCCATAGTACATAGTTGGAATGAAGGCTATGTTAAACTGATTTAAATTAAAAAAAATCGATGAGGTGATAGCATTTTGTAGCAGTTAGACAAGGGTAGAGAATAGCGGTGAGTTCTTGCCGTTAGACAGCAATAGCATATGGATTGAAAATGGTAAATCGAAGGGTATATCTGACACACAATCACCCTGCAGAATAGCATGCCTATTTCTCGATTTTGTTAACTAATAGAAATCACACCTTTTATCTTCTTATCATATGACGGTAATCGACAGGTTGAAGTGAACTCTTGGGCAGACGAGAATTGACGCATGCTAATTTTAAAAAGAACTCGATCTCGGGATTCCAAAATTGATCTTATATTTTAACTACATGAGAAAAAAGGTTTTAACAATTTTTTATTAAGATATATGTATTAATGGTAAATAGAATTAATATTTAGAATGTCTTTATCAACAAAGAGTTATAACCAAATTTTTTTGTATTTATTTTTCATAGTTGTAGTATTCGATCCTAAAGGAATGTGTCAGGTGGATAGCAAGATTTCTATTGGTGCATTTTGTGCGTGATTGTTTATTTCATTTGGAGTAAACTACGCATATACGAGTTAATTCTTGTGTAAATGTGGTTAGTGTTTAGTAAAGTAATGCTACCTGTATGTATCATATTTGTGGGTTATTCGTATTCATTACAAAGCAGTTATATTCCTGGATCATAGTTATTAATAGATTGGGACTTGAACAACTTATTATAGAACTATTTGACCATAAGTAGTATATATTATTATTAAGTATTCAAGTTAGTAAATTACTAAAAATAACATTTTATTTTCTCTTACATGTCTATACCATAGCCAATAATTGTATTACTTCTATACATGGTTTTTTTTTTCTGAGGTAACATCTTCAATCAGTAATTCAAAACAGTTCCATCCATCTCACCTGTTTCACATATACACACATGGAATGAACAAAGTCAATTACATTTAAAAGTCAAAGTAATTATTAATAGGAATTTAATGGTGAAAACATATCCAACATATTAAAAAAAAAGAGATATCGCCAACTGAAGCTGTTCCAGTATGAGGTTAAGTTGTTGAGGTAAAACACATTTGAATGTGTAAGTAGATCTGTACTAAGGTATTTCAAAATTTGGTTCACTTATGCTAAGTGGTAATCAAAATACAACCGCCTTTCTTACACAATGTGACATAATGTTGCAGTGAGAAGGAAAGATTCTTTCCCGCAAAGAAATACACATTTTTGAAAAAATATTTCACATAAAGAAACTTTATTTCAATTAGATATACTAACTTAAGATTAATGTTACTGCTTTTTTTGAAATGATCAAACTATTTCTTTAAAATAATATCTTTTACTCACATAAATTAACTTAACAGCAAAAAAATATTTGTTCGGACATATGATATCGGGTAAGATTTCCTTAAAGAAACTATTTACTTCATACAAAGTCAACTGCAGTTACAGACAAAGTAGTAGTAGATTTACGACAAAATTCTATTACTTAAATCATCACATCATATGGCTTTCACGGCCGATATAACTATTACTAATAACTTCTTCCGGATTTCGCCGTGGGTCAAAACTTTCACTCGACGTTTCGCTGCTCATACTGACAGCTTCTTCAGGATAACTGAACTGATTCTCCATGATTTCCTATATACTCCCCCGTGTAGTTCCCGTTCCATTGACAGTAACAGTTTTTCGTAGTAGGCTCGTCCACGTGTTGCTGAAGTGGTATCCTTATTCTCTATTGAATCACGTCACGATGTTCTCAACATATGATAGCAATTTGCTGGTCTATAGTGGCAAATACGCTAAACATATTCTACGAGTACAGAAATTGCCGTGAAGATGGCGGTTCTCCCATTTCACTGCACTAACTTTCCATACTCAATATAAGTTTTCTACATAGCAAATATAGTTATCAAATATTTATGTATTCTTTGTGTCTCTTATGTAATATTGCTTGGGAACTGTTACAAAAATAGTTCCCCTATTGCTGCATAAAGGTGACTTTTGATTTTTGCGAATCAACTGCAGTGTGAGAGCGAGCGGGGCAACTGGCGTGCAGTAGTTCCGACTGTTTGCTTAGTCAATATTGTTAGCACCTGTAATCTCATATTTAAGGGGGGCAAAACCATACTGTGGACCAGGCTATGGACAACAGCTGGTGTCTTTATATAATATTATGCTTAATAAAGTAGTATTTTGGTCAAATAAACAAATCTATGAATTGAAGATATGCTTCATTAATTTCAAATAATTCAAATGAATATTTGTTTGAATATAAATTATAGAGTCATTCGACCAAATATGTTTTACTATTTCAAACAAAGAAATTTTACTTTGCAACTGATATCGGTTACGTTCAAGTCAAAGCTATATGTTTTCATAAGGAAGAAATTTCCTAACTAAATCACTATTTGTTTCAAAGAAAACTTTTTCACAGTGTGAGAAAATCAAATATATATTGGAAATAAGTAAGTAAGTAAGTAATGTTTATTAATCTATAATAATAATCAGATAAGTCAAAGAAGAAAAGAAAAAATAATTTACAAAGAATTGAGAAAAATAAAACTATACATAAGAAAATAAATCAAAATCAAATTATTCTAAGACCATTAACAAAAATTAATTCTTAATTTGGTAATAATAACAAAAAATAAAACAAGATTCTAACTAATAACAAAAAAATAAATTAAGCACTTTTGTTCTACAACGTAAAAGTAAATTTTGAAGGTTCATCCTGAATAAAAGAAAAAATATATAAATAATTCTTAGAATCATAAATAATTAAACTAAAATTCATCTATTGAATAGCAACATTTATTTAAAATTATATTTAATATGCTTTTAGACATTTGCTCTAAAAATATTAAGATTTTCATTAGTCTTTAGGTTATGAGGCAACATATTATATAATCTATGAAGGGAAATGAAGGAGTTTAGGCCTAAAGTAAGTTATATCTTATTTGTTCGAAAATTACTGATATTTCTAGAAATGGAATAATAATGGTGGTATTGTATTTAAAAAAAAAAAACTAAAATTAAAGCTATACCGAGGTACACCTGTAGGTAAACGCCGATGATTTTACGTTATAAAGAAATTATAATTCTGAAAAAATATATCAAAGATTTTTCCGTATCTGTTACTATTTACGAGTTATAAAGGAATTCCCTCCCAGTAAAACACCCTGTATATATTATTATTTGTTTTCGCATTTGTATACATGCAGCGGTTATATAAACAAATTTATTATTATCATTATAGCATCCGCATAGTTCGATTAATTGTCTTGTCCATTGCGGCTACTAGAATCTATTCGATCAAATAGGTTTCGGTTCTTAAGGTAGCGCAGAAGATTGCCTAACTAGTTCTTCTTCAAATCTTACAAGAAAATTCTCTTTACTCCTTATTGTAAATAAAAATTGAATATAGCAAAATTTACAAAATACAGTCGTTTTAACAGTTTAACATCCCAGATCCGTATCGTATTGTTCCAAATCATCTACACCGTTTTGCGCAGAACGTTCTGAACAAAACGGAGTTTCGCGCTACTAATTGTCAATCATTCAACAGTCAACACCCGAACGCTCACTTATCGCAACCGTGACGTATTCGCGAAACCAACAGCGCGAACTGCGACGGTTTTATGTAACAACACAGGAAGCTGTCCCCGTTCCGGTCGACGTAGCGCGCCTCTTGTATAACAACACGCCTCGGAACGCGTACGTCTTTGTATCGCTTCAAGACACTGGTGGCGCATTCAAATTTCCCTTATCTGGGGCTCCGTCTCGGGTTTTCGATCAGCGGTGCGTGGCGACACGGGCGTCACGCGTCGCGATTCCCGCGAGCGCCAGGAGCTCACGATTTGGAAGAGCGACTTGAGGCGTTGAAAAATGTTCTAGCCGACGTAGCGGTGGCCTTCCTGCGAAGTTCGTGGTTGGACTTCGGTCGCGTAACGATTTTTCTCGTTTCCGAGTTGGAGAAAGCGTGATTTATTCTAGGTTACAGTCACGGACAAGTCGAGACAGACACCAATCGACACGCTATAGGAAATATATGGAGGTATTTCTTTGAAAATGCGGTGAAACTGTATTTGAAATTTGAACATCTGTGGATTTTATTGGAAGGTTGCTTGGAATAATTATTGGCCGTATCTTCGTTTGTGTTTGAAGTGGAAACTTCGTGATTATTACGGCGGATGAGTTCGATAATTCGGGATATAATTTGAGAACCACACGTCCCAACGCCATATCTGTCTATTTCTTCTCTTCGTTGTAAAACCTCGTTATTTAACGGTAAGCAGAACTTGTCATTTCTTTTAAATCACTAATTTTGAGGTTTCTGTGTTTTTAGAGGTCTTTTTACCCCCGTTTAATTTTAATTTTGGAATCTTTCTGTTTTTGTGAACTTTGAACATCCACGTGCGGCTGAGACTTCTGCGACTTTTAAGTCCTTCGGAGAACCTACCTCCTTTAGGAACTCAGTGGACCATCTGCTTCGAGTATTACCGAGTCAGCCCAAGAGGCTACGATCTGTCAGTTTCCATAGAGAGGTCTCTGCGCCCACTAACGCTCACCGAGGCAAGCTATGTGCACGTTTCTTTCTTTTTTTTTATTGTAACCTTATATACCTTATAATTTCGCAATTTATAATAGCCACCCCCGATCATATTATTTTTTTTGTAATTTAATGTAGTAAAGTAAATATTTTATGTGTGTGCCTAGAATCGGAGGATGCTACCTAACGTTAATTTAGTAAAATAGTTTAATCTCAATTCGGATATTCATTTACTTCTTTGTTCCCTTTACTCACTTAATTTGAATCAATTGTCAAACACCATCCGAATGAATATCGGCTTGGCATATACAGGCTGTTTATTTCACCTTTTCACCATTCAAATATTAATTCTATTTCTGTGTTTTTGTAACCGTAACATTTCAATCAAATTATAATTTAAGAAATTTTTGTTTGTACAAGTCCAGTGAGCGGTTGCGTTTGGCCATAGCGTTCGGCATTCGTGTCCTATCTTAGGACAACCTGTCATTTTTTTTACCGTACTTAATGTCAATTCGACAACAACATTGCTCCTTTGAGTTTTATTTCTTTTTATTTGTCAATCTGGCAATAACCTTTATTTGTTTATTTATATGTCAAGATTTTGCATTAAAAATTATATTTGCTTTGTCAGTAAACTCATTCTTTTATTTCTTTGTGTGCAAATATTTGCAACCCGCTTACCCCGACTTTTATTTAACACCGTGGATTCCTGCTTACATGGGGCATGACAGGGTAAGTAATCCTAAGCAGGTGGCGCCCAAATTTTTATCTCATCTTGGGTTTGCATTTCTATCAAGCCACTCCCTCACCGACGAGCCGGCTGGCACCCTGCATGGTTGCCGAATATCAACCACTTATTCGAAGGTTTGTAAAGCGGAAGTGCATCACTTTTCTGTTTTTATTTTTGATTTCTTGCCTCACGATTTTTCTCGGTATTCTACCGTCACTTTCGGTGTCGGAAATTTAGGTAACATCATTATGACCAGGAGTAGAATCCCTGGGTATTCGATAGAACTAACTCCAAATCCTTACACACAAAAATTTCCGATCATCTACAGAAGTATTTCCTGAGATCTTGGAACATAGGTGGCAACGAATATGTTTAAGACACCATTCAAAATAGATTACGAAATCAAGTGGGCAATGGATTTCAAATGAATTTTAATGATTTTCTGATTCATGTAACGCTAACTAACAACGTAAAAATATATATAATAACGTCCTGCAGCATCCTATGGGGCGGCGAAATGGATGAATATGCGAACGTTTATCTATTTCGGCAAACGCGGCGTGCGTTATTTCGGGTATATTACCAGTAGATTTTACGTTTGAGAAAACTTGAATTTCGTAAGGACGCGAATAAAATAGGATGTTTTAATTACGGCAATAAGAATTTATATGAGAACCGGCAGATTTGAAAGACGGGTAGATATAGGGGACCAAAATTGATCTCGTGCAATAAAAAAGTGTTACTTATAACAAGCACTTTTGGAGAGGATTTAGACATTTTCAGAGATGGATCGAAGGATGAGGGTACTACAGGGGCGGCTTTTGTTGTACATAATAGGGGTATTGAAATATATAATTCATAGTTTATATTAGGGAATCATTGCGATAATTTCCAGGCAGAATTAGTTGTAATAAATCAGGTCAGGCAGTCCGCTATATTCGGCGCGAGTGAAAATTTATATGAGACGTACGAATTATAACTGATAGCTTATCTGTATTAAAGGCGTAAAGGAATTTAAAACATCCCACTGATTTGTTATTAGATACTTGGGGTATATTACTTGAGAGGCGTGTGAAGCCTTTTCGGACTAGGACTCACGTAGGTACAATCGCTAATGACAGGGCAGAATCAATTAGTGAAAGAGGTTGTGTCTACAGGGGATAGCGCGATAATAAGGTATAGGTTAATTAAACATGGTTCAGGGATAAACTTGATAACCAAGGGGGGTAATCAGGGTAGGTAGGATATTACTTTAAATGGAAGGTAGACTAAGAAATGTATCGGTACCGTTACACGTTTTAGAGAAATGAGAGTTAATATGTCGTATCAGGTGGCAGAATTAATAATGGGTCACAGTAATTTTAAATCATATTTATATACAATTGGGAGGGCTAATGATTCGCATTGCGAATGTGGTGGGGTAGATACAGCGGAGCATGTTTTATTTGACTGTCCACTCACTGACGAATGACGATCACGTACTGCTGTGGATTGGCACCCCGGGTATAAATTCGGTGTTGTTTTTATTAGGAGCACAATCTTTGTCGATGCGTCGGGCAAATTCTCTCAAAGTTAATATTTTATTTTAAGTAAGATTTTGTTAATAGATTTGTTTGATGAATTTAAGTATTTATTGTTCAGCTGTTCTATTTAATTCAGTCGTTTGTACTTATTGCCTCGTCAGTATATATATATATTTTGTTCATTGTGATATTCAAGAGAATTCTCGTTTGTCATTTTATGCGCTGCATAGTCACGCATCTATTTTGTTATAATGTATGCGATGTAGGGCCTCTGAAAAGGTAGTTCGTTGAAAGTTATCGTAAGTAGATGTTGTTTATTTTCTTTGATGCCATTTTTGGTGAATTCATTTTTATTTAAAATGTAGTTCGGTTTTATTGAATTTTATCAGCGTTTCAAGGAACTCTTTTAATAATTATTGCTGTTGTGTTTAATTGTGCACATTTTGATATAAGATCAGTAATTATTGTAATTTGTTTTAGAAGGAATTGTTTTTTTAGTTTAAAGAGTTTAATTTTTCCGTTTCGTAGTTTTCAATTTTAGTTTTGAGTATTTAATCTCCTCGGTTTAGGTGTAGAAGCATTGAGCTGTGATTTATATTTCAATTAATATTATTACATTGTTTTCCACGTTTAAATTAATTTTGGTGTGTTGTATTTTTAAGACCACGTGGATTTTTGTGCGATTTGGATTTTCTTCTAGAACAAATCTGCTTTTTGTTTGATAAAGGTTTTGCATTGTCCTTGTTAATTGTAGATTCCGTGCAGTTTTTATTTCGTCCAGGATCATAAGTCCATGGTTTATTTTTTTACTGCAATTTGTACAAATGTTTTTTTCTTTTTTTTTTATAAACATAAAAATCGATGATTGTAAATAGTCATTCTAAATTGCTATTCTTATTTTTGAATTCAACCTTTGTCAATTTTAATATTAAAGTTAGTCATTTACTTACCCACTTTTACTTTTCATGATAAGATTAGTAACCCTGAGAGTAGATTTTCTTTTGCGCCCTTTTAAATTTTTATCCACTGACTAGTTGATTTAAATTTTTTTTTAATTTCCACTTGTCATAGTAGTGGCCGTGGTACCAGTCAGTTCACAGCAGTAGCGTAAGTAATGCATTACCTGGATAAAGTTGCCAGCCCATGCGAGACATATATTAGAGATAATTAGTCGGTCGAATGGTGGAAATCTTTTTAGTAATGGTGCTAAAGAATTAAATAGATTACGACATGATATTTAGATTGTATAGTATTAGGGTAGTACGTATTTAGAACTGAATATTTCATATTCTTGGTTTAAATTAGTGTTAAATTTTAGTTAGTATCATAGTGTATATAAATAAATGTTTAAAATGTAAATCTTTAGTTTAGTTACTATTAGTTAGAATAATTAGAATTAAGTTTTATTTGCTTTTAGATCATCACGCTGGCCCATCTTTCTGATGCTGGAAGAGATAAATTCATGATGTGCATGCGAAGAGCGGAGCAGCTACCCATGATGGCACGACTGTGGAATTGAAGGGGCAAACTCAGAAGGATAATAATAATTATGGCTGGCTATCAGTAACAAAACCTGGGATTACTTCCTAAGTCCTGCTCCAAGAGTAGGGTTTTTCCATGGTTTTCGCTTACTTTGGCGAATGCTGGGCAATGCAATCGTTCGTATAGATTTAGATATATTCTAATAAGTCACAAATGGTTCTGTGTTTGTACATTAAACGGCAGCGCCATCTATTGATTCACGCCTTTTAAAGCCCTCTCTTAATAATCATAGGGAAATTATTCAGTTAGAGTAGGAACATTTAAGTTCTTTATGGTATCCATATAGTGCTCAATAGGTAGCTGCGTCTAGTGTTTTTAGACGACGCACGGAGTTTAGGATGAATTGTAATTATTTAGCTTTTCATAAATAAAGCGTGTATTGTCGATTTTTTTTTTCATTTCTTCACTGTACAATATACTGCCAATGTCGTATCTCTGTAATCGACCATGAGACAAACGAACGGTGAATTTGAAAACTTTAGATCACATTCTGTTGCAGAACGATACTTCTTATCACCGCTCATCATACACACCACACTCTCCCCTTCTCCAATCTCTGCAAGCGATGGAATTTTCTAGGGGTTTTGTTTACCATGGGCGGCGTGTAACCAAGAAGGCAAACTCGGCCAGAAAGACCTATTGTGCCCCCATGTTCATTTCAGCCTCTCACTCAGGTGCACCTATCATAAAGTTCGCTATCTGGGCTGAGAGTTAACTTACCGACTCTGGGTTGTCCAACCGATTGACCCCAAAGTGCGCTGCCTCTTCCCGTCCAATGCCGGGCAGTAACAAAAGGTCAGGCAGGAGTTTCTCCGCACTCCCACAGTTTCTGCAGAGGGAGAGTTCACTAGCCCCATCGTACTGTATTTATTTAGTGGCGCAGTGCCCAGTTAAGATTCCTGTGAGTAATCTCAATCAGTCCTCTGCTCATAAGACTGCCTTACGGAGTCTTTCCTCATTCGGTTAAGCCTAAGGAATTACAGCGTCTAGCGCCGGCGAGTCCATTCAAAAGGAGCAAGTGCCAGCAGCAAATTGGGACTGACAAGAGTGATTGCCCTTAATGAGGCTACCAGCACGTCAGTTCGAGCCTAGAACGGCAGCTGGCTGGCGCCCTGCTAATTCTTGCCTAAAGAGTTGACTGGCACCCATCTTAATGTAACATTTAGATGTTCGCCAGCTGTGTAAGTTTTCTGTGGCAACCGCAATACCACCCAAGAGTCAACATCTGAGAGCCCGAAAACTTTGAGGGCAGTCCTTGCTGTCGAGATATTTTACCCTTCCATTCCTTGCGCAGCACAGTTGACGATGCCCTCAGCACTAAAGTATGGACAGCAATCATGCGGCCTGGAAAATGGTGGGAGAGGCTCTAGATTAAAAGCTATGCCGTCCGTATGGAAGCTGAAAGCTGTGAGATCTTATCCGCTTTTACGGATAGTGGGTACTGTCTGTTCATGTAGTGGAGATGCTGGTGTGGTCTCCGACTTTGCCGGGAGAAAGCCCTTGCATGTACACATTGTGCTCTGTAAGCGCTCCTTAGGGTTTGTTAGACATAACACCAACCTGCAGGCGGGAAGCTTAAGAAATGGTCTCCGTAGCAGCCGTGGCATAGACGACATGTCCCGTGATGACCAAACAGCAATCTTTTGGACCTTACTAAGTGCACTATAGATAGCCAGATTTGCCCTTTATGCTACAGAGTAGCGAGGCGTAAGTTATAGAGGATACTATAATTTCGTGCACAGCCAGTGGTAGCCATGCAGGCTTTAGCCCCCACGTTTACCGAACAATACTCTACAGGCCAGACGTTCCTAATGGCTTTGTTCGTTCACATGTTTATAATTTGTACAGGCAGTTTGGTCCAAGAAAACCAGATAATTTTAGACCGAAAAACAAATGGGACATGAGTTTGCGAAGTTCCTTCTCCAGGTGAAGAACCATGTCCTTTTGCTAGAGTTGACATTAAGAGCCTCTCTATACACCCCTTTCTGGTTCCTCATTTGTCTTTTTAAACAGTATACATTACACATACAACTTAAGTGGACATGGAAAAACATCGCTAATCAAGTAGTAGTTATATGCCGCTTGTTTGATAAAAAGTCATTACATATAAAATAAATCGAATGTTTTTAATGATAAAAAATGTAGGTATACATAAAAAAGCCTTAGGTCTTCACAAGTTTTAGCATCATATAACGCATACATCGATGCCTTCAAAATGGTACATTAACATAGATTCCGGCAAATTTTTCAACACAAATTGCGTAACAAATATCACAAATATTATTTCCAAAGATCATGCACTTGCCGATAGCATGATGGAAAGTTGTCGCAGACATCGGTTATCAGCATCCGTGACACCGTCTCGTAGATCAAACGTTATACGGTTACTTCACGTTATTGTGTTTTGCGTTTGTTTGTTACATCGGTCTTTATCGACGTGTTGTGTTTTGTTTATTTTGGTGATCGCTTTTTATGTTATTATTATTCCGCGGACAGAAGAAAGCGTACACGCACCAAACCAAGAAGTCACGGATACAAAACTGGCTCTCGGCTCATCTTCAATATTAGAATGGCGTGAGATAAGAGCAAGATTATTGTTGTTGTGGATAATTAATACTAACAGCGATTTTATGATGTATTTTTCCAGTTATATGAGTGGAGATAATTGTGTAGTAAATGGAAGATGCATGTAATTTTTTTTTACATCAAAGCAATGTCTGCTGTTATGTTTGTAAATAGTACGTCCAGAGGCAGCTAAGCTAAGAGTTTAGTTGGCGCGTGATTGGCCTCACCACTCAATATTGTCACGAGCCGTCACTGAGTACACCCTATACATTGCATTTTTGAATCATCGATGCAAAATATAACAGTAAGGCATGTTTTGTATAACTTGTTGAAGGACCCGACCCTATTCGTCTAGTTTTTAAAAAAATATAAGTACGACGAAAAATCTCATATGCACCACGGTTCCTAGAGTGCAGTTTTGTGATCTCGAATACATGCAAACCTCGACCTTACGGGTCTCGGTTTAGAGTCGTATTCTCGACCATAAAACTGTACTTATGAACTTAGGTATATACATAAATAAATATTACCACAATATGTCAAACAAAGTAGGCGCTTATAGTGTTTGGATCATGCTCGCCTAAAAATTCAAATTATACAGATCATTGGGACATTGGCAATTTCTTTTTATAATTTCGGCAATAGATAACATTGAGTGGGTTTCTATTTAATGTTATACAGTGTGTGTCACGACGAGCTTCCATTAAAAGTTTATAGAGCAGCAAATAAATCCGAATTTAAAAATTTTTGTAGTGAAGCCTGCGGGTGTAGTTTAGTTTAGCTAAAATATTTCGACTTCCGATAATGCTCCTAATACGGGAAGTAGTTGCCCACTTTGTTTATCTTCAATATGGAATAGGTAATATTTTTATTTCATATGGATTCTACTCTGAAATTTCAGGTCAGTTTATCTAACAATCCAATGCCCTTAATCTTTATGCTTTACAAGATATTATCGCCTTTTTTATATAATTTTGTATTATGCAGTGGTACACGAACTTAAAGTTGCTTGCAGTTGTAACACTGCGTATTTTTTTCAATTTCATTGTAAATAATTTCGCCAAATAGGTAAATCATTCCAAACATAAATAAGAAATGTTAAATTGACTGCAGAAGAGAGGGGCAGAAAAAAGAACCTCCAATTTGTGATAACTCATTTTTAAAACAGCAACCCCTAAATTTCTCTCTGTGCGCCAATCGAATTGACCATCCAAAAATACGTATAAAGTTAAAAAACGTTTTTAGCTGAAATGAATGGTTTAAGAGATATTGCAGAAAAACTGTCGCAGCATATCTAATCATTACGAGTACAAGTGTAGATTCTAGGTGGCCATGATCAAACACTGTGATGTAACAATTAAAAATATATGCATCTGTCACATATCTGTCAAAGTGACAAATTCGAAGATTAATATAGATCACGTAGAGACATAAATACTAACGCATGCTTGAATATCAATAAAAATGTCACGGTTACAATTTTCAAATGAAGACTATTTAAATTTAATTATTACATATGGAGAATGTCACTGGATATTAGTAGACTTTGTCGACTTTTCGCCGAGAAATTACCCTAATAGTGGCAAACCCTACTAAGGACACTGTTAAGCGATTGCTCAAGAATTGCAAAGACTGGATCATTTACAAAAAATCCAACGAAATTAAAACCTTTAATGAACAACGACCTCACAAAAATCACTGTGCTAGTTTATTTTAGGGCATATCCTACAAATTCGATACGGGATGCAGAAGTAGCGATAAGACTTTCCTCTAAAACAATTCACAGAATTTAAAAAAGACATAAGTGGTGCCCTTTTAAATTTATAGTGGGATTCTATGCACGTCTGTAGGATGTACAAGGACTTACGTGTAAGTCTGTAAGCATGTATTTTAGATGCTTAGAGATTTGCAGATAACTTTAGAGACGCTACAGATAGCATAGAATAGAATCCCACCTTTAATTTAGTTTAACACATGGAACTATTGGATATTAGTCATCGAAAAGAATTCTGCGAGTGGTTTCTAACTCAAACGCAAGAAGATGATATGTTTTTAAACAATATTGTTTGGATCGATGAAGCTAAATTCAGGAATAGGGGAATATATAATCGACACAATTCTCATTTTTGGTCTACCGAGAATCCTCGAATAATTCGAGAGCAAAATTTCCAAAACGCCTGGAGCTTCAACGTGTTTTGCACTATAAAAAACGATAGAATTCGGTCTGTCTTCTTTTAGGAGATAATTTAAACTGGCGCGCTATATGACGAAGGTATTACGCAATGTTATTTTTGTATCGCTACGTCTTCTACCGCAAGAATCTCAGAATACGTTGTACCAGATGGATGGTGCTCCGCCACATAATACTGACCGAATATGGCGTACCCTCACACAAATATTCGAGGACAGATGGATGGCGAACAAAGGTCCCTTCAAATAACCTCAAAAATCTCCCGACTTAACGCCACTAGATTTCTTCTTGTGGGGTTATCTTTAAAATTCTGTTTACAAAGAACCAGTTACTACGAAAGAAGGTATGTTTGAGAGAATTAAAAAAACAATAAATGAATTAGATGCGGAATCAATTCAGCACGCAACGCACGAACAGTTACTACGGAGGATAACTACATGCTTACACCAAGGCAGTAGAACTTCTGAACAACATTTGTAAAAAAAAAATATATATTGGTCATTTGTTTCTTAAATAAATATTTATAATCTTCTGTTACTATTGTGAGATAATAAAAACAAGACAAGATACTGATGCTACCCTTTAACAGCCAGAAAATATTACATAGATATTTTTAAAAATATATTTTAATAAATATTTTTCGTGAGAGGTTTTTGAATATATTTTTTCATATTTTTTTCTGAAATATAGATAAAATATTCACTTAAAATATTTTATTCCATAATTTAAAATTAATGAAGCGCTATATTTTTTCTAAAATATTTGTAAAATATATTATATGAAAAATTGAGATTATTTATGCATCTTTTTAATTTGTCAAAATGAACTAAAAATTGTTCTTGGTTATTTAGAATATAACGTTGATAACGAAAAGTTGAAACATACATAAGTTGTCTAAAAAGGTAAGAACTGTTTTTTCACACTCACCATACAATAATCAATAATTCTGGCATCTTTTAAGGCATACTGAATGTTATTCAAATTAATCACTATTTTTTTAATTGAAAGTGTTCTAAATAAAAAACAAACGTATTTATTATCATTTTATTTGAATAAGCAATAAAATGAAAATACTCATTTTAAAGTCTAGCCTTGGCTAGTGCCAGGTACAAACCTATGGCTTTTTATATATCTTCGGTAGTGGCGCTCTCATGGCGTTTCCCTGTGGTCTCTAAAACAATGCCAATTGTATTACAATCATACCATGAAAAAACATCAACATACATTATCAACACCTACTAATACATTTGCGCAGATTTAACAAATAATTGGAGTGGTAGCTACATTGTAATACTTACGATACTTATTTTTGCTTTATTTCATAATATTTTGAAAACATTCTACGTACAAACAATAAAACAACACAAGGTATTCTAACCCTATTTGAGGTTATGATGCTTATCTACCGAGATGAATCTCTTAAGCAAATCAACTAGCAATTTAACCTGGTAGATGCAGTACATAATGATGACTTAAAATTCCTACAATTATATTATTAAAACGATTTCTGTACATAGCGATTATTGAGCATTCCAATTTCTTATATTAAATGGCCATGACATGTTCAAAATTTTGCTTACCTTCGTAGTCACCCACAAAACTAAAACACACCCCGCAACAATAATTACACAGTTAACCCTAAATCTGCCCTAAATCGTATACTATTATAAACTATAACATGTAACGGACAAAACGAATGAATACGTTGATGATACGCACGTGCGCGTATGCATTCTATGTACTATTCCATAGACGCATAAACAATAGTAAATCATATAATCACCGGCACCGTAATGAATAGAGGTGTTGTGTTGACGTTCGCAACTTACAAATATTACAAATAATATAATACAACACGCAGATATATTAATAGAAAAGTTACAGCGCTCAACTTAGATACTAATTGAATCATATTAGATTAATATTATCTAATTTAATCTTTAAACTATCATTTTCAATCTTTTTTTATATGAAATAAATATTTACAGAAATACAAAGCAAAATATTCTTGCAGAGTTATAAAAATATATTGGGAAAACATTTGCAATAAATATTACTAATGCTTACAAACATATATATTTTTAATGTTTCCCTAATATATTTTCTATAATATATTTTATGCATATTATATTAATATAACTAATA
Organism: Protaetia brevitarsis; assembly: GCA_004143645.1. Taxonomy (NCBI): domain Eukaryota; kingdom Metazoa; phylum Arthropoda; class Insecta; order Coleoptera; family Scarabaeidae; genus Protaetia; species Protaetia brevitarsis. The sequence goes on along the minus strand of RXPK01003972.1, from coordinate 31,818 downwards.
TTCAAGAAAGATTTAATATTTTTTAAATATTCATAAAATATGAAATAAATATAGTTGGTCACTAGGGTATCGTCTATGGCATTTATTTATTATAGGTGACAGTTATTGGCATTGTTCAATCATGGCCACCTAGAACCGACACATGTACTCGTAATGATTAGATATGCTGCGACAGTTTTTCTACAATATCTCTTAAACCATTCATTTTAGCTAAAAACGGCTTTTAACTTTTATACGTATTTTTTGACGGTCAATCGATTGACGCAGAGAAACTTAGGGGTTGCTATTAAAAAAATGAGTTATCACAAATTGGAGGTCTTTTCTTTTGCCTCATTCCTTCAGTCAGTTTAATATTTCCTAATTTCTTTGTTGGAAATACATACCCCATTTGGTGGATTATTTACAATGGAAATGAAAAAATTACACTGTACCAACTGCAAGTTTAACTTAAAAGTTCGTGTACCACAGCATAATATTACGAATGTATTCTAAAGTTTTATCTGTGTATTCCTGTTTTTCCGTAATGACTATGCCTTTTCTCTTTATTACCGCTTATTTTTTTACAACCGAATTTGTCTAAATTACAGTCACGTTCTTCACCTACACAGACGAGGCGATCGGAATCGTGCCGGAGCAAAAGGTGAGCAAGATCCTTGCAGCCAGCGCTCGCGAGCTTTTGTACGGCATTACGTGTATCGACATCAGGCAGCGCGCACCGTTGCTTGACCGTAACGGTGCCTGCGCGATCGGTCACTCGGTCGCGGCCCGGTAAATGGCTGCGTTCGGCTGTTCCGATCCGCTATCCGCGAGCCACATCTTTTGGCCCGATGAAGATGATGGGGCAACAGATCTACATCTGGAGATGTACGAGAAAGAGACATATTAACACGATAAAAAAAAATATCATTAAATTACCGTTAACGGATGATTGAGTCGATAAAATTGTTACCTGAAAACTCATTCCGTAATCTTTTGTGAGATTGACAAGTCATGGAATGGAATTTATAACCTATTTCTTTAAGTGTAAATTAGGATGTAACAGTATATTAAATAATAGTAGTTATGTAGAAATCTACTGACGCAAATTGATCGAAAAAAAGGAAATATAAAATGAAGACAAACGCATAACGGTGTCACGATAAATAAAATGGTTCCACTGCAAGTTTCCCATACATATCCCAAAATTCATTAATATTAGACGGTGATTGAATTCATTATTGTAGTTCCAATATTAGATATACATAATATATCTGCCACTTCTAGCTTCGCAACATTTATTAAAAATGCGATATTTCAACATTTAATATGTGGGTGTAAAGATTCACTCCTTTAGACACAATAATTTTGGCTTTTTTATTAATTTATTTATGTACTATCAGTAATAACCGACATTGTTAGTTATTGTATTAAGAAGAAGACAATATTATGCTTGTGCAATATTTGGAAGAAAAACGGCGAACTACTGCAATCAAAATTTTCCTGGGTCGAAACCTATAGCTTGTTGCAGAACAAAATAATCGTCCAACTGCTTGTTTATCTCGCCAATGCATTGACAATTTTTATTTTAAGGTTACACATAGCACAAATATTTATGTAATAATAAAAAGAGAACCCGGTATACAGGGTGTTTCACCAGCAGGGAATACATCTGTAACTCATAAACAGTGACAGATAGCAAAAAAAAAAAATTATAAATTGTTGTAAAATTATAATTTTTCTGTAACGTAAAATTATCGCGATTTGTACAGGATGTTTCGTAACCTCGGTACAGCCTTCAACTTCCTTTTTTTAAATACAATACCCCTAATATTATTGCGTTTTTAAAAGCGCCAGCAAGTTTTTAAAAAAAAAAGATACAACATACTTTAGCACTAAACTCATTAATTTCTATATTCTATAGATATGTTCTAAACGTTATGTCGCTTGCACTGTTTGAGAAAAGGGATTGTAATTTCATTCATTCATTTCATTCATTCAAGTTAGGGTAGGCACTTGATGTCCGGGCACTTGAGCTAGATGCTCATTGTACCATCCCTATTAAGCCCCTTATTTCCACTCGAGCAGCTTGGTGTTCTCTATAAAGCCCAGTATCTTGCCCAGTGGAAACTTGAGCACCTTCGAGGACTCCAATAGATCTCTCCCGAAATACTTCTGCCTAAGTACCTTCAGTTCCTCACATGGTGCAGTTATGTGTAAACTCGTTTCCTCCTGTAGTTCGCATCTTCTACACCACGGTTCGCTTACCCGGTCTGTGTTGCATAGATGCTTTTTCAGGGGACAGTGTTCAGTTACCAACCCAGTAATGGTTTTAAGTTCTTTCTTACTGCGCCTGAGTAGGTCATCAGAGAAACTAACATCCCCATCCCTATCAGCGTTTTGGTATGGAGTTGTACCTTCAGTCGACTCCATTTCTTTTGTACTTTCTTTATATAACCAGGTCCAGATCTCCTTTCCTGCGGAATCCTTAGTAAATCCCACACACGGGCTCTGGACCATGAAGTGTCTCTTAGAGCCTCCTTGGCTAGTTCGCCGTATTACGTTGCCTTTTATATCCTCATGTCCCGGCACCCAAATCAGGACACCGTGTAGTCTCTCTCGTGCCAGTGTGTTTGAGGGATTATTTGCAGTCTCTAACTAGTTTTGACCTAGTTACTGGGTTCGAGACTGCCTTAATGACAGCCTCGCTGTCAGTCATTATATTAATTTTCCTCCTCATGTAGCCCCCTTTTGCAATTATTTCTGCACAGGCTGCAAGAGCGGATACCTCTGCCTGGAAGACCGTTGTATGTTTCCCCAGGCTTATGGATATCCTTTGATTAGGACTGGGCCCACAAATACCGGCTCCTGCCCTGGCTGGATTTGGATCCGTCCGTGAACCAGTTATGGGATTATAATTTAATTACAACTTGGGATTAGTGAATCAAATTTTGAAAATATCTTAGTACGAACCCACTTATACTGCAGGTGTGTTTATAGTTATATTTTAATATACTGGGTGTTCGTCACTAAAGCACAAACTCAGTCAACTTCAAATAGGTATATCTTATTTTTTAAATAGAACACCTGTATATGTTTAGATCATTAAATTCCTATTAACAAGTGCTTTGATTTTTATTAAGCATAACTCTACGGCTATCTCTTCTACTTTTCGAGTTATTACAGTTTTGATTAATTTTTCATTGTTACTATCATATTTGTAATCTTAGTAGGCGACGATTCTATAATGACAATGACAGTCGCTGTTTTTTTTTTACGTTTAATCGTATTTAGTGTAAGTAATTAAACTATTTGTAGAAAATAATGTTTTCGAAAGAAGAATTAGTTAGTGTGGTGTCTGTCTTCCAAACGCTGAAAGAAAACCCAATGTGCTCTCTTTTAAAAGACTGAAGGACTGCAACTACTGAAAAAAGCAAATTTTCATTAGTAGGTAGTGTTGTTGAATCGATAAATTTTATCCTTTGGTCCAAGAACTAGATCAAATCACATTGATCTAGTTCGAAGATCGATGTTTTGTTAATAGGAGCTAGAAAAACAGCTAGGAGAAGTAAGATTCTTCATCAATTTGCTGATGAAGCTGCCTTCTAGAAGAATTAGTACGTTAACCGCCATAATTTTCAGTATAACACAGTTAATCTGCATGGTATCAGGATAGTAGATCAACAGTAGCAGTGGTCTGTTAGCATATGGGTAGGTATCATTCGAAACCAACTTTTAGAGCCATATTTTTTTATGGTAATATTATAGAAGCACGTTATCATCTACACTTTCTCGACAATGAATTTAAAGAGTTGATGGACGATGTACCCCTTGATATAAGAAGGTAAATGTGATTTCAACATGATGGAGCACCACCTCATTCTGCGCATAATGTAGTTAATTCTGCTGAATTTCAATACATCTGACTGCAAATGTGCATTAGACAAAATGAAGGTTATATCGAAAATCCGATGTTCTAATTATTTTTTGTAGGTATTTGGCACGGTTTATTCCATGTTACTTATATTGATTTGTTTATTCTTCGATGTTTTTGTAATTTTATGTTAAATATTTATTTTCTGGCTTTCATTTTCTATAATCATTGCCTACTCAGATTACAGATATGATCGCAATAATGAAAAATTAATTATAGGTATAATAACTGGAAAAGTAAACGAGATAGACATAGAGTATGCTTAATAAAAATCAAAGCACTAGTTAATAGCAATTGAATGATGTAACCACATACAGGCTGTTCTAGTTAAAAAAAAGAAAAATATATACCTATCTGAAGTTGACTGAGTTTGCGCTTTAGTGACTAACACCCAGCTATAAACACACCTGCAGCTATAAATAGGCCCGTACTAAAATATTTCAAAATTTGATTCACTTATTCCAAGTGGTAATTAAATTACAATTGCTTTTCTCAAACAGTGCGAGCGACATAATTTTAGAAATTCAAAGATATCTTGGAAATTAATGAGTTTTCGTTAATATGTTTGTTTCTGTTTTTTTAAATTTAACTGCGGTTTTAAATGCAATAATATTTGGGGTATTGTATTTAAAAAAAGAAAGTTGAAAGCTGTACCGAGGTATCGAAACACCGTATACAAATCCTGATAATTTTTCGTTATAGAAAAATTATAATCTTACAACAATTTATAAAAAATCTTTTTTCCTATATGTCACTGTTTATGAGTTATAGAGGTATTCTCTGCTGGTAAAACACCCTGTATATAATAATTATAAGTTGCACAAATATAATCGTTATTAGAGTAATTAACATTATTGTAATTATTTCTCTTGTCCAATTTTCTAAAATGTGTAATAAACACTTCATTATAATAATTAGTACCACCGGAATTAAATAATATATTAAAAGAAAGTGTGCTACTTTTTTTGAAACTTACAGTATATATTTATGTCCCACTTATGTATTTATAAACATAACCTTAACAATAATTTTAGATTTACTATTTCAGACTTAGATCTGACACAGTGAGAAGCAAAAATGTTAGCGAAAAATATAATGTATGTAGACTGTCAGTGTAGTTATCTATATTATAGACTAGATATATTTTTAACAATTCTTTGTAGTAGGCAAGTAGATAGCACATGCTATCAACCTGGTTAAAAAATCAGGCTCCATCTGGCTGTGATAAAAATAACCTGTTAAAGGGCTTCTACTTAGAGTTACAGATATGCCAATGAAGAGGAAGGCAGAAGCCAGACTGCAAAAACAGGGAAAATGGTAAGCTCTAAGGCGGGAGACATAAGTTACTTCTTCTGCTCTTTGCCAGTAATACGTTTTGAATCTATTTCGGTTTTCTTGAGAGTGCCTTTCTTTTGTGTACCTCTCTCCTTAGCTTCTTTCAGCCTTTTTCTTGCGTCTTTGCTTGTTATAACTTTGGCCACTGGACATACCCTCTTTTTGGAATTTTTCGGTACATTATTAACTTGATTTCCCTTTTGAAATTTTTAAATTAAAATTGAAATTCAGTAAAACTTGCCTTTCTATTAGTTTTATTACATCCAATGAGGTAGTGATATCATCTACCGTCAAAATAATGTTCATGTATCCTGGTTACAAATCCAATGGTTACATTTTGAAAAAATCGTCCTTACAAGATATTTTACAAAATGACCCTTAATGAAGATTTTCCGCTCCATGTAATTGATGTGCAGACAAAACGACAAGATGCACCTCGAAATTTGAATCATATGCATATGTGTTACCTCCGTTATACGAATCCGCACCCTTAATGATAAAAAAAAGAAGAACATGGAAGAACTTTTTCAGTTTGTTCCTCCCGTTAGTCAGCAATATTTTGTAGATATTATTGGAGATAATAGTGTTGAGGATTATGGCCCTCTTGAATATGATGAAGGCGAATAAATATTGTTTTTTCCCAGCAGGGAGGAAAAGTATAACTTTCCTCTCTGCTGGGAAGGAGGAAAGTTACACTTTTATACTTATACTCTGCTAGGGAGGAACAACAAGTGATATTGACATGATGAAACTGTACATTTTATAATATGTGACATTAGTACATTCAACCCAATCTGAGCCCATTTATGAGATAATTGCTAAATTATTAGGTATTAAATTTCAATTAAACTATTATTAAACACTTTTAAAGCGACGCTAACTTGACAGTTCTCAAAAAATTCTTGACACATTAAGCCTACTAGCTATCATGTCACTCACAGGTATGTCTTTATTATTTTTTTTAGACATTTAGTTAAAATTGGACTGGCTGGGAAAAAATTGTATTCAAACCACATGAGGAAAGTGCTATAGCAAGCCTTGGGCAGGCCTTGCAATAAAGCACTTTCCTCCCTTGGTTTGAAATATACTATTCTTTTACTTAATTTTCTAATTGCGTCAATATTTTGTCTTTATTAATATCAGTAAAATCTGATAAAATATAAAAATTATAAATGCTTGTAGTATTCCCAAACACCACCGACATCAAGTGCATACTCATTTCAATGATACGTTAAAATGCATAATGGTCTATGTCTTCAAACTACAAAAAAAGAATGGTAGAAAAATAAAAAATAATTAATTACTGTTTACAGATATTTACGTTAATATGCATATTAGGATATTTTCCCAAGCATAGTTCGGACTTTTCTTTCAATAATTTTAGACAAGACTCTAACTTTAGCTTTCCATATCTCAGAATCCATCTTTTTGACTTAGATCGCTCTGGTTTTCAACGGCTCAGATCTTTTCAAGTAATTCTCTATCTTCGATAAAGAAAGGCATCAAAATTATTTTATGAAAACATTCTACTTTCTAATTACACTAGATGGCACCACTTCATTGCATTATTGTGTTGCAAAAGCAATTGGTGCACTTGTCCACTCTAATTTTCAAAAAAAAAGAAGTATTACATTTGGGTCACAATTTCGAGAAAAATAGAAGATATTTAACAGCTATTTTCTCATTGCTTCGAAATATTTTGGAACTTTTCCTTTACTTATACAGGATTATATTACTATACTAAAACATATTAAAATTAACTCAACCAAGAAGCATTACCATAATAAAGACGTTTTACTTCGCTCATCGCACAGACAAAAGCACGTTCGTTCCAAATTTCTCATGCGTCTTCGTTCTCGTTACGTGCACTTGTTTCCTAGCGTAACAGTCTAAGGATTATTCCAGATACTTAAGTATGTATTATTCACACCCGTGTCCGTGCTTATTATAATGAGGGGAGGAAGTTGTAAGTGAATAAACGTCGACGCAAACAAAAGCTTAAGACGTCTCGCACGAAGGAGAACCTCCACAGACGATAAGAAAAGCGAAAACCATGCATATATGCATCGAAGAAGGAATTACCGTAAGGACGATAGTTAGATGTTCGCCACCGACGAAGGAAAGACAGAGAGGAGCGGTGTTATTAGGACGGAATGCCACGGAGCTGAGGTATCGTTAAATGCGAGAAACGTAAATGGTCCAAATACAGATGGAGCACGGGTGGTGGGCACGCTAAGGCGACGTGGATCCATCGCGTGGAACACGCAGAGCGTGACCGGGAGACGGTCACGCTTCGATCCTCTGCCGGTCACGCAAGCACCGTGTCTTCACGCACTCCGGTGCTGGTACAGCACCGTGGATTCATGTGTCAGTGTTTTTCGCTGTTGTTTTTGTGAATTAAAAATGTATTTCTCGTGTATTCCCTTCGTTGCGAAGTATCTATCACGAATACGTGATGCGTTTATAAACAGTCTAGAAGTATGACATGGCGGTGTTCTTTATTGCGTATAAAGAAAAAATAGGAGAAATAATATTCTATTGGTAAAGTAATAATTGAAATAATAGATGACGGGAGAAGCATACGCGTATTAGGTAATTAGCAAGTAGAGGATCTAGGGATGTAGATAATTTAGGTTTTTCTGATTCTGAAATAGAGGTTGCTTTTTAGTTGATGAATTCAAGTAAGGCGCCTAGGGACGCGGTATCGAAAGGGACATATCGATACTAGGTATAGGAAAAGTATCGATACATATGAATTCTTAAAGGCAAAAGTATCGATACTTGGGTATAGTATGGCTAGTATTAAAAATATATATCTATCGTTGATAGATAGGTACTGTCAACGTCACATTTTATGTCAGATTCTTTTTTTTCTTCACCTTATTGACTACTACAGTATTGTAATTTTTAATTGTTTTTGTATGTATTATTTTGTTTGCTTAGTTCTTGTTTATATACACATTTGCACACTTTCGACGCCTGAAAGCGTTACTGAAAAATAAATATACAGGGTGTCCCCCGAACCGGGACATTAGATTTTTTTGAACTTCTAGTAGGAATTTGATTTTGAAACTTGCAATATAGTCATGGCCCACTGTGGTCTATTTAAGGAAAATATTTTTAACTTTATTTATTTCGGTATACAGGGTGTTGATATCAACTTTCTTATTTTAAATGGAATGGTACAATTTTGATCGGTACAATGAATGTATCGAGTCATTTGCAATTAGTTTACATCAGGATACCCTATCCCTAAACTCAACCGGTTTTGAGATATTTGCAATTTTGTTGATTTTTTGACGGTTGCACTATTTCAAGTGAAATTAAATAGCTGATGAGGTATCAGATATTTAGTGGTTCTACTAATGTCGATGTAAGTACAAAGATGTAGGTAGAAAATGTTATGGCAATAATGACCGAATCACATACATGGTGTTCGAAAATGCATCTCCAATGTGGATACCTTTAAACCAACAAAACTTTTTTATTTCAAATGGAACATGGTATTTTTTACTACAGCATTGAATGCAGCGTAAAATTCTACATCGATTGACATTAGGGTTTTGTATACCTATTTTTGATAGTTTTTGAGATATTAGCATTTATTGTCTAAAATATGACTAATTTCCAAGTTTCGAGCAAATAAAATATTTTTTCCTAAAAACACTCGGTATATTATTTTTTTTAGAATGATGCGTTATCTTTTTTTTGCATTGTTTGGTTTCCATACCTGAGATATTTATCATTGGAAGTTCTCCAATTATTAGCAAATTTTATGTAATCGTAATATAGTATAAAATATTAATAAGCCATAATTATTGTGGGACAGCAAATTACATGTTAATATTTTTACCTGCTTATTAAATACACTAAAATAAGTCAATTAGAAAAAACTAGGACACTACTATCCTGAAAGAACATTTATATTGGACATTTTGGAAGACTTTTAATAGTTTGTTCCTGATTTATGTTATCTGTCTGTATCGCTTAATACCTAGTTTAATACAAAAAGCCAAGAGACTGCATTGTTTTCGGAAGCTCCATGTCAGACGGCTCCCCTACAAAGAAAATACCTGGTCTAGTAAGTGAACAATATTTGAAATATTTATGGCGTATTTAGGATATCTGCTCTAATTTATAAGTGTAGGTATCTAATCATTATTACATTCTTCATGAATGTAGAATAAGTCTAAAATGTTATTTGTATATGCAACTTTCAATGTTTTCTTATTTTTTTTTCGATTTACAATATTTTACTTGTTAGAAGAAAATGTGTGAAGGAGTTTACATCATTAGGACTTGGCGCAATTTGGTAAATTATCGACAATGGATATCACTTGTTTGTTAGCACATCTCATGGTCTACTAATATCTAACAATTAATGTACATTCTCTATGACTAAAAGGCATTACTATATTAGTAAGAAACTAGTGAAGATTAGATATCTGAAACAAAGTATTTAGATAGGTTAGGCAAATAATGTACAGAGTGTTTTGTAGGAAAAAACTCATTTTATTTGGTTGAAACTTGGAATTTAGGTATATTTTTAGCAATTTTTTGCAAGAAATGCTAATACTTCAAAAACTATTAAGAATAGGTATACCAAACCTAATATCAATCGATGTAGAATTTCGCGCTGCATTCAATGCTGTAGTAAAAAGTACCATGTTCCATTTGAAAGAAAAAAGTTTTGTTAGGTTAAAGGTATCCACATTGGAGGCGCGTTTTTGAACACCCTGTATGTGATTCAGTGACTATTGCTATAACATCTTGTAGCTACATCCTTGTATATACATCGACTTAGACAGTAGAACCATTAAATGCAAATGTCAAAAAATCCACGAAAATGAAAATATCACAAAAACGGTGGAGTTTAGAGATAGGGAACCTTCATATAAACTTGTTGCAAATGACTTGCCAAATTCATTGACCGATAAAAATTATACCATTCCATTTAAAATAAGAAAGTTGATATCAACACCCTGTACACCGAAAGTGCTATAAAGTTGAAAACATTTTCCTTAAATAGACCACAGTGGGTCATGACTACACTGTAAGTTTCAAAATCAAATTCCCGCTAGAAGTTCAAAAAAATCTAATGCGCCAGTTCGGTGGAACATTCTGTATATTATTATATTACTTTCCAAAAGAGATGTCATATATGTAGATCATAAATATAATATGAAAATAAGTATATTTTAATTAAACGAAGGTATGCAATTTTAAAATATCTCAGGCTAAAACAAAAAAAAACATATTTTAACTTCTGAGAAGAAGTTCTTAAACCTAGCTAACAAAACTATTCCTCTTCGGCACAGTCCGCGAGAAACAATAATTTTTCCATGCAGTTCCCACAAAGGCGGTTTCTGTTTTGTGCAATTGTAGCTCCAGCTTTAAAAAAAGCCTTGCAGCAGGAACTGAAGTAGCGCAAATGGAAAAATGTTTATGTGTTTCTATTTTAATAAGGTACCGGTGCTAGTAAGGTATCGTTATACGCGAGGGCGATATGAGCGGGCGCGTGTAAAATTAAAGAAAAAAAAAAATAATAATCGGGGCGGAAAGATTATTAACAGTTAGCGCTGTAAAAGCGTATTCATCTATTTCGGTATACGCGGCGTGCGTTATTCGGGTATACTACCAGCGCATTTACGTTTGAGGGAACTTAAATTTCATAGACGCTCATAAAATAGGGTCGGGGAGTGTAGTAACGGCAACGCGAATTAGATTAGAGCCGGGCGATTTAGAAAGGCGAGTGGATGTAGGAGGCTGAATTCACCCCGCGCAATTAAAAATAAAAAAATTATAGAGGTGTTTGGAGAGGTTTTAGAAATTTTTACGTAGGGATCGAAGAATGAGGGTGGTATACGGGCGATTTTTGTTGTTTATAATAGAGGTATTGAAATATATAATAAAAAGTTTAATCATTACAATAATTTTCAGGCAGAATTAGTTGCAATAAATCAGGCAGTACGTTATATTAGGCGCGACTGAAAATTTATACGGCACGTGCAAATTATAACTGATAGCTTATATGTATTAAAGGCGCCAGGGAATTTTTTGGACTAGGGCTAACGTAGGTACAATCAGTAATAAGAGGGCGAATCAATCAGAGAAGGAGGAGGTGGCTAAGAGGGATAACACGATAATCAAGTATGGGTTAATTTCGGCCAGCGTAGTTAAAGAAGCATTTAGGGATAAATATGGTAGTGGTTGACAGGATAGATGGGATATTACCTTAAATAATTATTATCTACTTTATTATTTAAAAGTAACACTCAAGTTGTATAGCGTTAATATCAACGAAGCCGACTTGAGTGATAGGAAAGGAAGGGTAATTGGACGTGTGTTAATTCATATGTTGTACTTCTGGCCAAATGTATGAAAATTTGAGCTGAGGCTAAAGGAAGAGCACTTTACGGTGATTTAGGCTTTTTGGCATGTATGTTCATAGTATACATGTATTTATATGATGCCAATAAATTAATATTAGTATTATTATGGGAGGTGGATTGGGAAATTTATCGGTAACGTAACACACGTTTTAGGGAAATGAAGGTTAATTTATCATATCAGACGATAGCATTGGGAGGGTTAATGATTTACATTGTGAATGGGGTGGGGTGGATACAGGGAGGCATGTTTTACTTGAATTTCCACTCATTGATACGTGGCAGTCGCGTACGCAAAATTAGGGCATTAGGTAAGAGATTAAATTGGCCGCGACGCAAAACATATATTAATTAGAGATAATAAGACGATTTAACGGTGAAATTTTTTTAGTAATGCTGCTAAAGATATAATATATATCATGCATTATATTTGGATAGTTAGTAGCGAAGCCCGTATTTATAAATTAATATTTCATACTCTTTAGTGGTCTGAATTGTTAAATTATAGGTATTAACATAGTTTGGGTGTATAACTAAAAAAAAATGTTTAAAATATAAATCTTTAATTTAATTACTATTGGTTAGAATAATTAGGATTGTTAAGTTACCCCTAAATATTAGAATAGGTACTGCTGTTGCTTCGTTTGTTTTTGGATCATTACTGGTCCATCCTTCCGCTGTTTTAAGTTCAAATTCATGATGTGCAGGACGGAGCAGCTATTTAAAGACGGCTGCCGAATTGAGAAAAAGTCTTTCAAACTCAGAAGGATAATAATAGCTAATAATAATATAATTTGCTGGCTATCAATATCAAAATCTGGGACTACTTCCCAGGACCTGTTCTCAGAGTAAGGTTCTCCATGGTTTTCCTGTGAAACCTGTTTATAAGAAAAAGGGAGAAAAGAACAATCTTAATAACTACCGCCCCATTAGCTTGTTGAATGTCTTTTCAAAGATCTATGAAATCGTGGTAAGAGACAAATTATTAAATTTCTTTCAAAAAAATAATGTATTTAGTATAAATCAACATGGTTTCCTACCCTCTCGTAGCACTGATACTGCCTTAAATAATATCGCGAAGAAAGTTTACTCTAGTATTGATCAGTCCCTAATTTGTGTAAATTTGTCAATTGACCTTCAGACTGCGTGAACCACTCAATATTGTTGTAGGGGGATTGCAAACGACTGAATTGTAAGTTATTTAAGCAATCGCATACAAAAAGTCAGCTGCAATAATGTCACTTCAAAGGCTGTAAGTAATGGGACGGGGATTGCGCAAGGTTCAATTCTCGGGCCTATGTTGTTTCTAATTTATATTAACGATTTGCCAAACTTTATCAATAACATCAGGGACGTAATCTTGTATGCTGATGATATTAATATGTTTTAACATGTAATAACTTTGCGAGTCTTTTAAACGATATTAAAACTTACTTTAAATTCTGTGGGAGAATTGGTCAAAACTAAATAAAATCTTAATAAATCATAGTAAAACGTCCATTCTACCCTTTAAAAATGCAACTTCACTGATACCTAATGATCCTTTCGGCAATGGCTTAATAACTACTAGTACTTCGACCAAGATACTCGGGATTATTTTTGATTCCAATATGGAGTGGGCAGATCATGTTGATTATATCTGCAGTCAACTATCACGAACGTGTTATGCCTTATACCATTTAAAATAAAGTTTCGGTTTAAGTATTCTGCGTTCTATATACTATGCTGAGTTTTTTTCTAGACTTAGATATGGGGTGCTTTACTGGGGCTCTTCCAGCAGTGCCCAAAGGATTTTTATTCTGCAAAAACGTGCTCTACGTATTTTGTACAGTTTGAAACCTAGAGACTTATGTAGCCTATTTTTACGAATGAAAGATCTCACCTTTTATGATATTTACATTCTTGAAGTATTGAGCTTTGTGTATAAAAATATAGAGGATTTTAAAACTCATACTAACCACGAGTACGGTACAAGATCTTTCTGTTATTTACTTCCTCCTTCATATAAAAAAATCAATCTTTCAAAAAAGTGTACAATTTGTCGGTTGTAAGCTTTTCAATGTTCTACCAAATGATATAAAAGCAATAACACAATTTGGTAGATTTAAAAATCGTGTTAAAAACTTACTTTTAAACATAAATTGTTATTGTGTTAATGATTACTATGAATTTTTGTCAAAGTTATGAGTTATATAATTAATTGGCTGCTGTTCGGCTCTAACTATTTAGCTCTGTTAGTTTTGTTTCTTTGCTGCTGTTGACGTTTTCTTGTACTTATTGCTTACAGTGAAATAAAGTTATTATTATTATTATTTACTTTAGTCCTTAGCGAATGCTGGGAGACAACTAAAGTCGTTCCATGGGGGCAAACATAACAACAACTAACTATAGATAAAGTGTATTGAAATCTGTAGTAAGGTGTAGTAAAAAATAACTGCTCGTCCGATCTCTAGCAAATCTGAAAGCGATTCTAGACCTCCAAAGCTTAAGGGTCAATTCCCCCTATTGTTCCGCCACTGAATTGTGATAGTTTGAAACCAATAATCTTAATAAATTTCATTGTTATCGTTTATCGCCGTATGACTAATGAATTCATCTGCATATGTGAATATAGCCAGCACATAGCACTTACCGAAACATCACAATTTCTAGGAGGCCCGCGCCAGTGCGGTAGGTTATGTCACTGCACCCGTACCTACATACATACATTGTTTTTTTTTTTGTTGTTGTTGTATGCGACCATACCGGCAGACAGGTACGCCACTCCTACTCCTTTGTATGTAGATGCGAGTGCAGCACGCAAGCCTCCCATATGTAATAAATTCGAGTAGGTACGCTTATGGTGTGCGTTCGGATTAGAATAAGTTCACGTGACATGGCGGCTATAATGGCATCATAAACTTCATGACATATATACGTAACGTCTATTATAGAACAATTTATAACCGCTCTAGCTGTTAGCGTTACGCTGAGGACGGAGAAAAAGGAGGGAAATAGTATAGTTTAACACGCGGCTAACAGGACGCACTAATGGCAAAATTTAAGCGATTACGTCAGTTGGAAATAGAGCGATGGGAGTTGTTGAATTTAATTCGATTTATGTGTGTGCTAAAATTGGATACAATACGGAAATAGTTTAGTCAAAGACACCCGATTACCTAATAAAACAAAGTTTTACGATACCATTGTGTAGTCAAGTAATTTATTTAAGTTGCACAGCTGATTTAATGGATAATAGCCGAAACGCTCATTGCTGAAGAAATTATATAGGTCTCTGGAATTTCCATTTCCTAATGATAAATATCAAATACCTATTTTTCCTTTCTACTTAATGCAAAAGTAATATCATTCCTTTTGTTTCCAAATTAGATTTTGTTAGTTTCACAAATGGTTACGCTAGAAGACGATTTATCCTTAACAGATCTTTTCCTGTAATCTATCTCTTATAGCTTTGGAAACAGCAGTGATTATGGTTGTTAGCTATGCTTTCGAGAACCTCTGTATGGGGTTGAAATGCAGTATTATTTGCGACAGAAAACCGAAATTGGATATATGTCTCTCCAAAAAAGATCGTCCAAAATTTAATGGAAAATAAAGTTAATATCTGGACGTACATAGACTGGAGGCTGGACACTAAAATCTAAATCAGTTCTGTCTGACTCCTACAACTACTGCAACCACAAAATCTGAAAATCTATTGAAATCCATAAAAATATTAGTAACATTAATCATGATGATGGATGTCTCCTACACGACACCCTCACGACTCTTGAAGACGATTTGAGGACAAAACGTTGACCAAACGCAGTTCCAAGATGTGGTTTTAACCCGGAAATCAAGCGGTATCATCCAAATCCAATCAATCAAGTTCGACAGAGCCAGCTAGTCATCAAAAACCGTTATGGCCATATATGCCAGAGCCAGCAACAAATATAAAAACTTATATAAAAAGATATGTCAACAAATCACGTGTACAGGGTGAACCATTTTTTTTACAGAGGAAAATGCTTTAAGCACACCAGAACTTGGATCCATAGTCCGATGGTCGAGAGCTCACCATATTGGCATACATACTGCTGTGTACTGATTGAAAGAAATGAAAAATGCAACACTGATTTCAATAAGGAAAGAAAAATAAAATTAGCTAGCTCAACGGGTAAAATTTTAAGAAATGCAAAAGAACTGATAACCTCAGAGTTACCCTTGCGAATTAAAACTTGAATTTACCTAACCACGAAAAGTAAATTGTGAGTGAAAGCAATCTGACTTTCTTAATTACCCCAAAAATTGAAAAGGTTTAAAAATAAAAATAAAAAAACAGAATTGTTAACCCAACGACGTTAATTAACAATAAAATTTATTTTACGAATGGATTAAATTACAACTTGTGCAGAAAAAAACTAGGACAATGCTATTTCCTATGCAAAGCAAAAGTTTTATTTGTTCAGGAAGATTATCCAATATCTTTCAATTTCAATCCACGTGGTTTCAATTTAAAATAAACTAAGTGTGGACAATTGCAAGAAATTTACAAAAGTGAAAAACTAAATGCAAGGACAAAGTTTCTACTCACCCAAACGAGGTGATTGAAAAATAAAAATGAATCAGCACAATTGAATAAACGAAAATTAATTCTTTAAAATATAATGCGAGGAAAAAAAAACTAATAATCTATCTTCCCAAACAAAAATAATAATTGATCTTATATCTATAATGTACACACTTCAATATATTAACAATTATCACAATATGAATTCCTTGATGGGCTAAATAAAAGACAAATAATACGAAATAATTTCAATATCAAATGAATTACAAAATGGCAACTAAAATATAAAAATACAACTACTCAAGTCAATAGTCGACCAAGGAACTCCTTAACAATACTCTACAATTGTTTTCTTATAAAAATCCCTCTCTCAAAATCGTGCAACGCAGTCGTATAACAATTCAACAAAATTCAAAAGAATCCGCATTAAATCAACACTAGGGAACACTAGACAAATAAAATGAATGGAATAAATTTAAGAAAACTTAAAACTCAATTAATTAAAATAAACAATAAATTATACAAAATAAACGTAAAATTTGTGAAAAATTCTCGGTACATTGAACAACAGCTCGGAAGAAAGTAGACAAATCAAAATATGCAACTCAAAATACACTCAGCAAACTTGAGTTGTCTATACCACAGCAATACGAAAAACCCCCTTATTGCTCCCAGAAAGAAAACATTGCTGAAACTGCCGAAAATTTAACAGCCGTCAACGTTAATGGGTGCCTTAATCATTCTATATTTTTTATACTCCTACAGCATTTTCGATTTCTCTAGAAGAAGTGGTTGGAAAGATTTCCACATATCTCTTGCCTTTTATTAACCTTCATATATTTGTTGGGTGAAATCTTTCTAAATGATCCATGATTTTTTAAATTGTTCTCCAACTTTTTGATAATACAAGCATTTGGTAAATTCCTTTTGGGATATCTCAGTAAATACAGATTTGAAGCTCCCTTACCATTCTTTCCACTTTCAATATACATATAGTTTTCACGATTGGCAAACTCTACCACATTTTAAAAACAACAATGCAATGACACTATATGGTGAAACTAATTAAACAATAACAGAACTCAAATAACTTGAAGAAGATTATAACGATTTTGGATAAATAATGTACCTAACACTGTTGTTTCAATTTGTAAGGGCATAGCACTCTATGTTTTCATACATTTACTAAACACAGCACACCGCTATTTTATTGGCAAAGCATAGAAGGTATAATATCTCTGTCATTATTATTTTGCTCGGCTGTCATGGCACTTTGCTAATTATTTTCATAGATCTGTCGTATCCACGGCATGCTAGAAATCTACTAGAAATTTAAAAACGCAATGTGGTACTTTATGTTTAAAATGAACAGAGTGTTATATGTTTTTGTAAAGCCCATAAAATTTGTTAGTTGATAATAACATAGCCTACTATGGTTTCAATTTAAGAAAAAATAATATGACGTCCTAACTAAAAATCTTAAAGGATTATTAGAAAGTAGATATCATATCCAAATCCCAAATAAAGGCCTGTATAAAAATATGGAAACTATTTTTTGAAACTTTAAATAATAAGAAAGTAAGATAAAGTTAAAATTACACCAATATTTTTATCTCGAAAAAGTAGCTTTTGTCCATCTTAATTTTTCGTATCTCCGCTGCAAAGTATGTTTACCTGTTATGTACGTTCAATTTAGTCCACCCTGTACATGCTGAGTCAACGATAGAGCAAAGTTCATTATATCGTTTGCTTCAGGAATTACAAAAGTTTTAGATAATGTTAATGATAAAAATCAAAATAAATCGTAAACTATCAAAATAGGTATATAACATACTTAATGAAAGTTAAAGTGTTTTGTAATATCTATCGGAAAAAAATATACAGGGTGTGCCATTTAAAAAACATGATATTTTCAATTTAAAATAGTGTAGTTGTATAAATTTATACTGAACGCCCTGTAGCATTTCACTCAAATTTCTTTACACATATCCTTTTTGCCGCTCCTATAAAACGTTTGTACCAAATATGAGAATTCCATCTTCCCAAACAATGGCGGAACTGTCAATTTTCTATAAGACTAAAAACAAATATTTTTGTAAAAAAATAAAATATTAGCAAAATTACTAAGTTTAGGTATACAGGGTGATTCTCAATATATCCGTCAAACTTTAAGCGCTGATTCCTGGGGTTATTTTGATCATAAAAGTTCATAAGAACATATGTCCAAAATCGCTTAGTTCTAAAGTTGTACAATGTTCAACAGTAAGTTAACATAATGAATGTTTTTATTATAACTTAAAAAAATAATTAGTAAAACAAAATTAACTTATACTAACTGTAGAAAATGACCGCTCCTAACTGCAATACACGCTTCTATCCTCCGTCGTATTGACTGGCGAGTCCGTTCTAAAATACCAGGGGTATTTCGAATTGTTTGAAAAGCTACGATAATACGATTTCTCAGTTCATCGACATTTTCAATGGGGTCGTATAAACTAATGATTTAAGGTGACCCCAGAGAAAAAAGTCCAAAGAGTTTAAGTCTGGAGACCGAGGTGGCCACGATTGTGGACCTCCCCGTCCTATCCACCGATCTGGATACGTATTATCCAAAAACTCGCGAGCAACTAAACTAAAATGCGCTGGAGCACCGTCGTGCATAAAATATATTTGTAATCTTAATTGCCACGGAATTTCTTCCAGCAGTAGGTGTAGCTCCTCTTCAAAAAAATTGCAGTATACCTCGCCATTTAACCACATCGGTAAAAAATGTGGACCTATCAAGTGATCTCCAACAATTCCGGCCCACACATTGACAGAGAATTGATGTTGATGACGGGCATTCACTAGTTCGTGCGGATTTTCTTCGGCCCATATGTGATTACTATGAAAATTAATAATCGCGTTTCTAGAGAAAGTAGCCTCGTCGGTGAAGAATACTTGAGCCAAATAGTCAGGATTTTGTGCGATTTTGTGTTGCATCCATTGACAAAAAGCCACTCTTTGCGGAAAATATGCCGGCAAAAGTGCCTGCACCCGTTAAATGTGATATGGATACAACAGTTGATCTTTCAATATTCTCCAAACTGTGGCCTGACTAATGTTTAAAGCAAACGCAATTTTTCTGGTGCTTGTAGTAGGATGTTCCTCAATTTCATTTAGTACCATTTCTTCAACTTGTGGAGTTCTCACTGTAGATGGGTGCCCGTTATCAGTCGTCCATTTTTTAAAATTTCTCGTTTCACTAAGACGTTGGTGAAGGCGGGCAAATATGGGATGATATTACGGTTCGGGTATCGTTCTTCATAAAGATGTCTTGCAGCACGCGAATTTCCATTGGCAAGACCGTAAACGAAATGCATATCACACATCTCAGCATTCGTGTAATTCATTTTAGAAAACAGAAACTGGCAATAAACTGAATGAATACTCTGACAACTATTGACAAATATTGAAATGACAAATAAACAATTCCCTCTCAACACAATAGTTTTTGAAGAACCAACTGTGATATTATATCGTGTTAGTCATAGTTCATAATTTATTAATAAACATTCAATAACTTGAAAACCAAACCGTTTTGGACATATACTCATATGAACTTTTATGATCAAAATAACCTCGGGAATCAGCTCTTAAAGTTTGTCGGCATATATTGAGAATCACCCTGTATAACGTCATTAACAAAAAAGTTATAGAATTTCATACGGAGTCTAAAAATAAATTAAAAAATAGGGTGCTCCATTAAAAAAATATAATTATATTCGCCACATTTTTTTTGAACAAACCTTTATACTTAAAAAATAATTTTAAACCTTGCACCTTAACATTGTCTAAAACTTTTGCATCTAACGGTTTTCCGTAATTCCCGAAACAAACGAAATAATAAACTTTGCTCTATCGTTGACTCACTCTGTACATCTATTCTAAAGTAATTTTACGTTCATAGAAGAATCGTTGTGATTTTTTTTTGAAACACTTTATTAAAACTTTCCAAACCAAAATCTTCGAAACCTCACATCCACTGCAACTTAACGGATCTTACTCCCGACTGAAATAAATGCATCGCGCCTATTATTGATCCGCTTCGGACCACTTGGCATTCAGGCCGTCGATCCAGGAGTACCGGAAAAGTCCGTACGTGTCGGCAGAGGCCATCCCTATCTGCCAACTCCCCTACCCTGCAGCCCTCGAGAGCGCAGACTTCATCCTCGACGGTCCTTCGGCCACTTTTCGATTTGTTTACGCGAGCAGAATCTAAACGGCCCTTAATGAAGAGTCGCCCGGGGATACGCGCGTATGGAAGACGGAAATTTATTTTCATTGCCGATGGGCGCTTCCGAGAGGGAACTTGAAAGTACGGTCACGTGATGTGGATCCCGTTTCGTATAGAAGTTAAGAGGCGACGAAGAAGGATAGGGAAAGGGGAGTGAAATAATAAAGTAGGAAACGTCTTTCTGCTTTGTTAGGTCGTCGTTCTAGAGGATGTTAAGGTATATAGCAAGTGTACCCACGATAAATATAAGTATGTACAGGAAAACACACATACATATCAACTAAAATAAAAAAAAATACTACTAGAAAGTTACTTTAAATTAAAATTAAGAATATAAATCAAATAAACCAAATGCGAATTGCTTAAGCAAAGAAAACTAGCTAAATTTCTTTCGATTATTCCTTGTCATTCCTTGTTTTTCTTTTAAATACACCATTCTGAACGATTTCTTGTACTGTCTCGTAAGACACTCTCATTAATTTCGATGTTCTAACAATTATCTCTGTTTTAGCCCCATAATTCTTACTCTTCAAATTATTGCATATATTCAGGATTATCTGTGTTTCAGTGCTTCAATGATTTCTTGCACTATCAACATCGTCTTCTATGGCATCACTACTTTCACTTACCGAAATATTACTACTCGTGAAACACAGTTTTACACAAATTTAAACAACTACATTTTGCGACAACATTTTTTTCAACTATAATTTCTTATTTCTTACCTTCTAACATATGCTGATTTGTACAAAATAGTTAATTGAGGGAAAGGGTGTTAATATTTAAAATACTGTTATACAACATTCTTTAACACAATTACAAATATATATGATCCATTAAAGTTTAATTGTTTACTTTAGAATAATAAGATTTAAATTGTAAACGGTGGATTATATATAAATGAAATACAATTATTCTCTACTTCAGAACACTCCAATTTCTCCTAACACGGTCTGTGACCTCATTTGAACAATTTATAGATACCTGTCGCAGCAGGTAGTGGAAAATGCTCGGTAATGCTCATTGGTCAAATCGACACCAACTTCAGCTCCCTTGCTATATCTATATTCCTTATGAACCACGGTGCTCCTATACATCGCCTCGCTTATTTCCTTTGCGACTTTTCCATTTGACAGATGGCTGCTCTGCTCCCTTTTACCCATATCTCCTCTCCGTAACTGCTTACTGGCAAAGCAATTCCCTTTAGGATTTTACTCCTGTTCGTAGTTGAAAGACCACTTCTCAGTTTTAACAGGGGATACAGCTTCATAATTTCTTCCTTGCGAGACCCGTTCTCCTCTCCACATGTCCTTTGAAAGTTAGTCTTGCATCCAGTAACACATCCAAATACGTAGCTCTGCTTTTGACCTTCAGGTATTCCTGATCCCATTGTACTTTGTCCTCCTTTGGTGATTTCTTTCAAAGAACATCACTTCCGTCTTCTTTTTGTTGAATAAGATGTTCCATTTTTTTTGCATAGGTTGCCGTTATCCTTAGTGCTCTTTCCATCCTTGCTATACAAGAGTCGAAGTTGCGTCCCCCCACCAACAATGCGGTGTCGTCTGCGAACTGGAACGTCCTTACATCTTTATCATATCTCGGAATGTCGCTTATAAATACGTTGAACAGCATTGGGGACAGAGGAGGCCTTGGGGCAACCCTTGCCTGGCAGTTTCTTGTTAGAATCTAACTCTGTACTTTCTGTTTGTTAGCCATGATTTAATTGTACTTCTTAGATATAAGGGAATCTTCTGTTTTCTCCATCTTGTATAGCAGTCCGTTTCTCCACACTTTGTCATATGCTTTTTCGACATCTAGCGAAGCTAGTATGTTCTTCCTTATTGGTCTCGTATCCATCTTAACTGCTTCCACCAAATTTAATGGTTATATACGCTGACGTTGTTAACGTTTTAAAGATTGTTGCGTTGTAGTACGTTCAAGCTATTGTAGTGAAACCACCAACATTTGATCGCCTGTAAAAATGCTAGAAATGTTTACACCAAACTCTTTTTGCTACATTTGTGGTGAATTGATATTTAAATATCAAAAACGGTTTGCACACCTCTCAGTAAAAAGTGGTATGAGCCGTATTTCAAGTGTAAAGTGGGTAATGAAGACAAAAGCTAAATAGGCTAATAGGCGGAACACAGCAAATAGGCTCCCCATATTTGCTGTATTCCGTGTGTCAGACTTCTTACATTTGGAAGAAACCATCAGATCATGTTACCGATTGCTATTTTTGTCTTACAAATATAAGTGGTATGACTTCTTGATCCAAACATAAATAACTTCTAAATCCAACTCTAAAATATCCTAATATTCCATCTACTCTGAGACCAGTACCTCACAGTCCGGAATCACTTCCCAAGGTGCCTAGGTGCCTAAACCTCCACAAATGACACTAAGCGACTATGACGAAGTAAATGAAGAAAGTTTTGCAGGCGACAATATGGATTTGGATCCAATATTTCAACCAGGTTCGTCTTGTTGTGTGCCGCATCTTCTAAGTCAAGAAGACCTCAATGACCTCGTCCACAATTTAAACTTGTTAAGAAGAAAGCCGAACTTCTAGGTTCCAGATTAAAAGACTGGAATCTTTTTCAGAGTGGAACAAAAGGTGCTCTTTTTCGTAATGGCCATGCAAAATTTGAGAATTTCTTCTCTATGGAAGAAGGACTTGTATTTTGTAATGACAACCGTTCTGTTACAGATGAGTGGCGTTTGTTCACTGACTCTTCCAAATTATACTTGAAAGCGGTACTACTCCACAATGGAAATAAGTTCCTCTCTGTCTCTTTGGCTCAAACAAGCGATTTGAAAGAATCTTATGACAGCATGAAGCTTCTTTTGGAAAAAACGTAAGTATAACGACCATATGTATGTATGTATGTAGATAAGAAGGTGATGTTACACTGCGACCTAAAAGATCTGTTGTGTCTCCTATTGTTGCTGCTTTACAGCTGGCCTTCCAATCCTATTCCTTTCAGAAAGTGTAGGATGTCAGAGAGCCCCAGTCTAGGTAAGTCTCCCTCTTCGATTTCACATGCTCCCAGGTGCAACGCCCTCGAGTTGCACAGTGCTACGCAGTTTAAGCGGAGGTGGATGGGTGTTTCATCCTGTTCCCCACAAAATCCACATTCAGATTCCTTTTCCAAACCAAGCTTACTCAGCTGTCCTTTCAGTTTACAATAGCCTGAAAGTATTCCTGTTAATATGCGAACGTTGTTCTTACTCAGGTTGACGCATTCTGTAAATCTCCTTCTGGTTATAAGTTCCCAGAAGAATTTTACTTTGCCTCATTCCCTGGAGATTTTCCCAGTAACTGGATTTTCTCTGCCCCATTTGTATTTTTAGTTTCTTCAGTATTGTACTGCTACTTAACCCGCAAAAGGGTTCAGGCCCTACAAAGGATATTCCAGCCCCTTGTTTGCAAGATTATCCGTTATTTCGTTTCCTTCCACTCCTGTATGACCCGGAACCCACAGGAGGGTTACTTTATTCCTTTTGCCTAGCTCATTTATAACGACTTTAAGTGGAATATTTGTGGCGATTGGCACTTCTGCTCGGCTTGCAACTCGGTTACACAAAGTATTCCTGTCTCCTCTGTGGATGGGACAGCTGGGATAGTAAAAATCATTATAAAAAGAAAGAGTGGCCAAAACGAACTTCACTGACACCAGGAAATAAGAAGGTCATTGGTACCCCACGTGTTGATCCTCAAAAGATTTATTTGCCCTCTTTGCACATTAAGCTTGAGTCGATGAAAAACTTTGTCAAAGGTATGAATAAAACTAACAGATTTGCATATGTGAGGAGTAAATGCCCTAAGATCAGTGATATTAAGGTAAAGGAAGGTATTTCTGTGGGACCTCAGTTCAGACAGCTACTTTGAGATAAAAAAATTGTTACGGCGCTAAATAGAATTGAAAAAGCAACATCGTTGCCTTTTAAGGAGATTTGCGACGGCTTCTTGAGAAATTGTAAAGCCGAAAACTACGTAGAGATTATTAACAATCTACTGGCCCCATATAATAATAAATAATAATAATAAATTCGTTTATTCCATAATACAACAGTGTAGAACACGCCAATACTTAATATAAAACTACGTCAACAACATAAAGCAAATTGTATAAATAAAAAAGACAAAGATTGTTTAAAATAAAAAACACACATACGTATATAAAAGAAAGTACTATAGTGTACAGGGTGCGCCCAGAAAATCTGCGGTCGTATAAAACGTTTTGCGGACAAGATATTCTTTTAAAATTGTTTTAAATTGTGGTAAGTGTTGTTTGGGGCGGTAGTAATTGGCTATTACTTTTACATCTAGTGCTACGTTCATGATCTATTTTATATTTGTTAAAAATATCAGTATAGTACTGTTTCACAAATATTGCTGTCTCTAATATATATATAGATGGTAAGGTAAGTATATTATTGTGTCTAAATACCCGGTCTGCATGAGTCCCTAGGCTTAAGTTGGAAGACTGCTCTTATGCAAGCCTTTTGCAGTACAGACATTCTGTCGAAACCTGTTGCGTTCCCCCACAGTATTATTCCATATTGTAGTCGAGGTTTAACACATGCGTAATAAACATTTAAAGCAGTTTCAACATTCACGTTTCGGGAAATCACTCGCAGGCTGTAGCAGAAACTGCCCAATTTTGCAGCGAGATCCTGAATATGGGCACTCCAAGATGAAACATTGTCCATCACCACACCAAGAAAACGAGCATGGTCCACACAGCGAATTGATTCTCCACCACACTGGATTACTAGTTCCCTCTGGCGCTATTTTGAGAGGCAGTATATTTGTCTTTTTTGCGTTCAACTTTAAGTTGTTATTTTCACATCATTTTAACATGTTATTAAGATTTTTCTCTAATGCTATTTTTATACTTTCGCAGGAATTCTTTCGATTTTTTCATCGGCGTAAAGAATTGCCAAGCCGTCAATGACTTGCGGTAAGTCATTGATGTACAGTAAGAACAAAAGTGGGCCCAGGATAGAGCCCTGGGATACGCCAAAGTGAATTGTTCTCCAAGTAGATGACCTCTCAGTACCAGCCGCATCGCAAGTCACCACCGCCTGCCTACGACCCGTCAGATAGGACTGAAGCAACTCCGAAGTCACGCCCCTAACACCCATCATCTCCAACTTGTGTAAAAGAACCTGATGGTGTACACAGTCACATGCCTTCAACAAATCCATAAACACACAGGCGGTAACTTACCCGTCAGCCACACCAACCAAAAGCTCCGCCAGCAATTGAAACGCAGCTCTCACAGTAGATTGCCCCTTCATAAATCAGTTTTGATTTGGATGCAGAATATCGTGTTTGATCATAAATTTAGTAATTCTACTGTATAGAACCTTCTCCATAACTTTGGAGATGTTCGACACCAGCGTAATAAGTCTATAATTGTCAATGTCAAATGTCAATAAAGCGGTGGGTTGCAACATGAGTTTAAAAAATACACTTTCTTGACTCCCACTTGGACTTTTCCCAAAAAACCGTGGAGCAGCCAGTGACGAGCATGGCGAAAGATTTCACCAGAACATTCTAGTCATAAAGAAAAGATACCAAGGCAAATGGAACCCTGCTATGTCGGCAGATTATTGCTGGACGCTGAAGAAAGATGTTTCTGATGCAAAGTACAGCCGAAAGTCGTACATCAGCACATTTTTTAAGTAAATATATTACTTAGTACGCCTTTTTTCGTGATTTATACACATATATATATACTTTCACAACATTTCATTGCTTTGTCACTCCGAAACCCTGCCTCACAGATAAATTCTGAAAACAGATATGAGAGAGTAGTATAAAAAGTACCACCAAGTTCACCCACTTTATCTCGTGGGACGAAATAAATCTGAAATTTTGTTGACCAGTGTTATAGGCACTAAATCGGATATTATCAGCTTTACATTTTCATGCACTTTGATCTGGCATTAATTTCTTCCCGTTGTCCAGAGTAATGCTACTAATTATCCTAAAAAAAAAATAATTTTCTGATAGAGATTTTATATACAAGTCAAAACCTTACCCTGATAAATGTAGAACTATGCTGTAGAAACCGTAGACGCATTTTTACACTAGAAGCCCTTAAATATCCCCCGGCCATCGTTGTCTATGTCCATCGTAACGTTTATCATCCCCCATCCCCTTTTCTGGACGTGGGGTGCGTATGTCCGTCCCACCGAGAGATCCGGGGAGAGCCTGGGATGCGATGCGTGTGGGCCCCAGAGAGGAGACGCCGAGCGAATCGTAACGATCGCCGTCGCGTACATTAAATTCCGCTCCCGGGCAGGTTGCGCGCGATTCGACGCGGGGAGCAGCGGCTCCGAGCGAGTCCGGCTCCGGAGCGGGGAACGGGGTAGGAAACCGGCGGAAGCGGATCAGTGCCGTTCCTCGTACCGAAGCGATAGCAAGCGGTTTTCGCACATCGAACGCGCGACCGTCATGTTGGACATCGAGAAATTGATACGCGAAGTGTACGTGAGGAACACCATCTGGGATCAGAATCACCCCCAACACCATAATCGCGAAGCCGTTCAAAAGTTGTGGGCGGAGATTGCCGAGTCCTGCGATACCACCGGTAAGAATCAAACCCAGCATTGATTGATTTAATTTTTGTCGTAATAACCCTTTCAGTACAGGCAGCGAAGACCAAATGGAAGAACTTGCGAGACTGCTTCCGTACTGAATACAAGAAACAGCTGAAAGGAAAATCCGGCGATGCTAGCAACGATTCACCGACACCACCATCCACTTGGCTCTGGTATAGGGATCTACTCTTCCTGAAAGATCAAATCGGCACCAAGAGAAAAGTTCAAAATTTCCCCATCGCGACCCAGGAAGCCGAAGAAGAAATCGCCGAACCCAAATTCGACATCTACTACGACGACATCAAGGTGGAATCTATGGACTCGACGGACGATGGAATCAGTAGGGATTCTCACTGCCAATCGACCGTAGCATCTGCGAGCAGTCAACTCCATCCTGCTGAAGAGTACTTGAGAAGACGGATTCCGTTGTTTACGCACGAAAACTTCTGGAATGCCGGCTTATTTCCTTTCGGGAATCTAGCGGATGATGACTCGTACCATTTCCTTATGAGCCTGCATAAGCCACTGAATAGCCTTCCTAATGAGCGGGAAATGTTCATCCGGTACAAGATTCAGGAGTTGCTGTATAATGAAATATTTAGGATGCACTAGGATAAATTTTATTGAAGTTACAAGATACGAACAGATTTTAATTTATTTGCTGGATATTCACATCTCAAATTAAGAGCTATTTATTTTGGTTTATATAAAAGAGCAGTGATTATTAAGGCTTTATAATATGTCCACTTAATATTAATGCTTGAAGACTTTCAATATTTGATTTACTACAAATATATTAAATTTTCAAAGGATTATCAAATCTTTTATTAATCCAGTTCTACACAATAATTAACTTACTTATGTAGATGTTAGATGACACATCAATGAAGTCTTTTACTACTACCACTAAAAATAGATTATTTTGTGAGAACAGTTAAATACAAGCAATTACTTGACCCCACAATCGAAATTCCCTTTTCTGGGATCAAATCGATTGTGGTCTTCAATTACGAAGATTCACTATTTATTATCATTCGTATAGCGAAAGCTTATCCAGCTTACACATGCATATTTAAACTTATAATTATAAAATAATAAATGGCTTTAATTCATAAGTTGTTGTTATATTTATAATTAGGTTTTCTTTTAATAATAAAAAAAAAGTAATTCCTAATTTTTGTTAATGTTTTTACTACAGTTACATTCAACACAGGCAAAAATTAACATTAAATTTAAAAAAAAAAATATTTTGTAAAAGCAAAATACAAAATCAGAAGGAATTATTGCTATATTACTAGAAGGAATGGGAATATAAATATTCAAAATAAGAGAAGGAAACATCAAGAAAGGAATTAGACAAATAGAGAGAAGTAGAAAATATTTACGTTTCAAAACCATCAGGGTAAGAGCTTAAATAAGAATAATAAGAAGAAATGAAATTACAGACTTTAAGAGTGCTATCTTCTACAGGGTATTTTAAATACTAAATACGATTTGTTTATCAGCATGACGTCACGATTTGTTGAGGGGTACAATCCACCAGGCGGCGCCGAATGCTGGAATAAATCACGTGTTACCGCCATTGTTGTTTTTGTGTCATTTTGGTTCTGACAGCGTATTGAGTATTATCGATTCGAGCGTTATCAAATTAAAAATTTTGCAACTTGTGTCCTCTTGAACAAATAATTATTCGTTTCATAAGTTGTAGTTTGTATTTTTAGATTAGTGTGTTAGTTGTAGAGTGTTTATTAGTAGGTTAATTATTAGGTTGTATTTAGTTATTTCGTATAGAACACCTGTGCATTCGGCACTGAAATTTTTTTACGAAGCCTTCTTCCTGCAGCAAGTAAGTTAAAAAATAAAAATTTTGTGATAAAAGTGATTTACTGTATGATTGTTGCTTCAGACACACTGACCGGACATCCTTTAGACATCGGTTTCCTAATCCAGAAAAGGATACGGAACGCGGTCAATAAATGGATGAGGTTCTGGGTAATGAGAAATTACGAAGTGTGGATCCGCGCATAATTAATTCGAAATTATCGTATCTATCATATTCATTTTGCGCAGAAACATATCGTCTACTGTTTTATGGGAAACAGCTATTCCTCATTTTCCTCGAAGTTACCATGATGACAAAATGTTTCATACAAAAGTATGTGTAACTATAGATTGTGGTCTTTTTATTTGTTAAACATAATTGTATTAAAGAAGGTGTGTGACCTTTGCGCAATTTTCAACATATGAATTCAAATGTTGAATAGCGCAAAATGGTAACACAGTTAATACTCTGAGTTACATTTAAATAATTTTCGTACCGCGCTAAAGTCGCTAGGGGGTTAATATCGTAGATGCGGAGCGACACAAGTACACGAATTTTTTAAGCGCTCTCTATCAACTTACCTTATCTTTGCAACTACAATATTTAGCAGTAGGTGTCAGCGCGGAGTCATGTTTTACGCTTATTAGCGCTCGAAAGTAAAATCTAATTAAAAAACGAAATCTTATATGATGGGGGTTCGATTCGTACATAAAGCATGTCGAACTGACAGCTGCATATACGCAACTACAATAAGTAGTGGCTAAGTTAAAGGATATCTGTATAGCCAACATCTGAATATGATGGTATTTTAGGATTACATTACGTATCGGCTAGCTGGTTATTAATTTCAGTAGTTACCCACATTATGAAAAACATGTAAGGGTATTGAAATAGGCGACTCATCTTTATGATAACTTCGGTAACAAATATATTAGGTGCTGGGTAACATACATCATTTCAACTGCATAAACTTTGCTGTAATACAGTTTGATAAAATGTGTAGGTTTTCTCCAAATAAGATTGATTTTTGAAGAAATTGATTGACAGAAAACAATGACATTCTGTGATATCAAGAAATAAAATTACAGTATAAAACAATTTAGCAATAATGTTTGTATATATTTAACTACTGATTAGCATATGTTTTTTTTTTTTTTAAGTTAGCGAGGTATTCAATAATAGATATAATATCAACTTTTCGAGCGGAAACATCACGTTATTGAAGAAATAAATTTGTTATATAAATTATGTTGTGGATCACTATAATAACTTAAGCACATACAACATATAGGTTATTTACATTGTTTTGTTCAATAACACAATCTCTACGAACTCAATTATAATAAATACTACGAATATGCTACTGCCAAATCGGTTAGTGAAAATCTTTTTCTCTTGCCTTTTTTCGATCATGTAAACTTTTAAGTTACTAGTGCTAAGCTAGTCGTCGGGTGACATATGTTAAAATAAAGCCGGGTTATTGGACACATGTCTAATATTTCCAGGAATTTTTTGCCATATTTTAATAATGTTAAAATTAAGGGGTATTGTTTACCAACGGCTTAGATTAGGATTAGGATGGGTGGCTATGGACTGTTTCACCGGACTTTTCGAATTATGTGATCTCTTTTTCTACGAGGCCGCCTCAATTTTTGCCTATAATTAGGCCTATCATCCTTGGAGAGCGACTGGTTATGTAGGTACTGAGCTGTGGGTTATCCTCCCCTTACTAAGAAACTTGTCCTCCGAGCTTCACATTGCACAGCCATGAACTGGGTTTTCTTCCTCTCTTGGCAGTATCTGCAATTGCATCATTGCCAGGCTATGTTGTACATTGCTATTCAGTCCAAGGCACAGCAGACCTACAATATTTGACAGTTGTCCGCCGTCTCTTTTCTTTAGCCCGAATACTAGGACCGGCAGGTTAGTTTCTTTGGCTGCATCTAGCGCTTGCACAGTCCTAATAGCTTAGGTCACGCTCGGGAGTATCGCTTTAAGTGTGGACTGACTGTCAGAGAAGATAGCGACGCTTTACCTGCTCGGTACCTTTTCTATCTCTCGGGCACAGTGATGGATTGCAACAACGTCACTTGGAACGAGTCTTGTCTTGCTGAAGCTTATGAAGAGCCTTTTTAGGTTTCTTAGCGAATTCCGCTCCACGCCGTAGTCGTTTTAGAGCCGTGTATCCAGTTTTGAGTCCACCTTACGGAGACCTGTCCCGTCCTTCTTTTCTGGATTTAACTGAAATTTTTATCTAGGTTAAATTCTGAACCATGACATTAAACTGCTACTACATAGAAAACATATTTTAAGCCATATCCTTTTGAATTTTCAACATTTTAATCTATAGGAGTAAGAAGTAAGAAAAAAATACAAGAAAACGAAGACTAACCACCGTTTGTTTAGATTTAAAAATCACATAAATTTAAACATCCAAAAATATGAGAGGAATGATTTAAATTTGTTCAACTTGATTTTTGCATCAGTAATGCATATATTTAAAGCACCTATGGTAAGATTGACTTTGAGGTATCGCTATGTACCGATTACAACTTCTTTTTATTTGAGCAGTATAATGGCTGTGAGTTATGTCTGATGATTATCTACAAACCACTTTACTACCTTATCTTAGATGGCCGATCACACCGTCCTTTTTCAGCAAGACCAACGCACGCCCATATTGCTCTTCGAAATATGACTTCTTAAAAGCAGGCGTTAACTAATTTGCCATGCCGACCTTCACCGAATTTAAACCTATTGAATTGTAGAATATCAGTTGGTGGAGACTTCTACTTTGCACCATCCTTCATAACTCTGCCACGCTAATCACAAGTTCAAGTGTTGAACGAAATGCACAGTATTCGACTACCAATTTTATCGTGCCTAGACTGTACAGGAGTGTACTCAGCTACGGTTGCCAAA
>RXPK01003971.1:0-68631 GCA_004143645.1 Protaetia brevitarsis | reverse complement strand
GCATCGGCGCAAAGTAGGAAGGTAGGTTCCCTAAATTTGAACCTTAGTTATATAATTGTTACCAGCAGTTAAGTTTGTGTATTAGTTTTTTTTCCACAATTGTCGACATAATCACTAACAACACTCGATAATTGATTACCTTTAGAATTATGAAAGTGTAATAGCATTGCTTACTGCTGATTGGATACCCTTATGCTTATTGTACGCTTCTTTTTTGACGCGCCCATCCAATTATATTGTAGGTGACATCATTGCACATCCACGACGATTACAAAGGCAAACTGCAAAAGTTTCGCGATGACATTGCTTTAATAGAATTGGATATGGAACTGACTCCTACATTGGAAGTTCAACCAGCCTGCGTGGATTGGGACAACGTATATGAAGATTTTGATTTTGTTGATGGAAACAGAGGAGTGGTACGTGCGGACTGTTTAGAATTTAAAACCAACAAGTTAGTAGCGACTAACTTGTTGGTTCAAAATTATACACAGAGAAAAAGAATTGTTAAAGCAACAAAATATATTTTAGCACAGGTATTTAGTTAAAGCAAATAATAATTTTATTAACTGCTTTTAAATTCTGGCCTGAGGATGCTCGGATATAGCAAAACCGGTCGTGTGTTATTAAAGAATTTTATGAGCATCTAGACCTTGTTTGATTTCTTTTGCTCTATAAATAATAATCCTTTAGCCTAAATATTGGTTTTAATTATTATTCATGCCGAATTGGTATTGTTTATTTAAAGCAGGAAAAAAGAAACCAAAGAAGATTTACATTTAAATATATGTAAAGGTGCTGAACTTAAATTTTCGACCTAATACACTGGGGCCAAATGCATGAATTTTTGGCAGAAATTATTTTAGTGACATTTATTAGTGATAACAAAAAATAAATACGAGTAATTCTGGATTTAGTAAATTTTACCATTTTAAATATAAAAAAATACATTAGTCGCTTTCTAACGGGTTTTCAGACGTGTGATCGCCGGAAGTAAGACTGGCTACTTTATTTATGAAAACTAAATTATTGCAAATCATCGCAACCGATGCTCCACCTAAAACTGCACGAGGCTACCTATTCTAAATTGTTATGGAACCCATACAGTACGGGTTCCATAACAATTGAAATGTTTCTACTCTAAGTAAATAATTTCCCTATGATTCTTAATAACAAAAATATATTACAGTAGCCTCGCGACCATATGAATACTACTTTTGTGAAGTGATAGAATATGTGAAATGTGATTAGTTCACATAATCGCGAGTCTACTGTGAATCGGTTAGCTATCAGTTGTTGTCATTATATGCGCCCATGGAACGACTTTCGTTATCTCCCAGCATTCGCCAAGGACACTGATTATATATAATATACTTATATAAAATCAATGGCCACGGAGTAAGGGAAAACCATGGCAAAAACCTTACTCTGGGAGGATTTGGGAAGAAGCCCAGATCTTATTACTGATAGCAGCAAATTATTATTATCCTTCTGAGTGCTGAAGAAGCAGCCTCCGCGTTTCCTTAAATTCCGACAGCCTTTCCGTTCTCGCGTAGCTGCGCCCTTTTTCACACATTGGAAGTTGAAACGGGAAAGAAGTAATGACCTAAAAACAAACAAAACAACAGCAGTACCTATTCTAATACTTATAATAACTTAATCCTAATTATTCTAACCAAGAGTAATTAAGTTAAAGATCTATATTTTAAATATTTGTAGTTTAACACTAATTCTGACTAAGTTGGTCTGTGATAGAATAGCTATTTTTAACAAATATCGAAAATCACAGATGATCGTTTTCTATAAAATTTTACGTATTTTTGTATTAAATAATTTGTTTTATATAATATTTACTGATTCCAACATACTGCTGTGAACTGATTGTCCAAGCATACAAGTTTAAAGAAATTAAACATGACAAAATTAATTTAGCTAGCTCAGCAAAAATGAATTTAAAAGGGCGCCAGAGATTCTTATATCTCAGAGTAACTATCTTAAAAAGTAATAGTGGGCGTTTGCAAAATTGACTTTCTTTAAAATCCCCAAAAATTGAAATGGTCGATTCAAAAATAAAAGAAACTGTGATTTTAAAATGATATTTACAATCATTAGATTTATTGTATAAAAAGGAAAAAAAGAAAAAAAAAACATTTAATACAAATTACAGGAAAAATTAAAACCATGAATATAAGATTCTGGCAAAAAAACAAACCTGCATAAGATTCTACAATTTAAAAAGGACAATGCAAATCTCTTAGCAAACAAAATGGTGAATTCGTTCTAGAAGGAATTTCTTATTCCACAAAAAATCCACGTGGTTTCAAAAATTCAAAGCAAACTACAAATTAATTCAAATAACGTAGAGAAACAACCAAAATAAAAAATGAATTTAAATCAAGCTCACCGCTTCACTTCACCTACCCCGAGGTGATTAAAATAAAATTAATATGAAAACTACAAAAAAAACGGAAAATTTAAACTCTAAACGCGATCGCTTCTAAAACGAAATTATTAACTGGCCTTATACATAAATTGTGCACAATAATACAACGCCAATTAATAAGCGGAGACGTCTGAATAATGATCAAAATTAAAACAATTACCGAACAAATCTTAACAAATGAAAAATCGTAAAATGGAGGCAATGAGCTCAAAATTTACATGTACTTACATTCGTGACAATCATTCAGACTCTGCGCCCTAAAAGGCCTCTCACCGCGTAAATACAAACAACCGACTGCGCGCGCTGCGTCAGCCGCAGAAATCATAGAATACGTCTTATAAGAAGGACCAAAACAAGATAAACTAATGCTAAACATATAATCAAAGAAAAATAAACTAACTAACTGAACAAATAAATACATCCAACAAAACTACTAAATTCATAGCAAAATGTAAAAATAAACATAAGTGAGAATTTGCGCGCGCAATGCAAAACTTGATCTTGGAAATTAACAGCATAGAGTTCAAACAACCGGGGAGACATATCACAGCAGTACCTTGTGATCAAAGAGTCTCAATGATGATGAAACCTAGCATTTGGTAAATAAATAAAGATTTAAGCTTGTTTTGGTTTGAAACATTTCTTCTATTTGTACAGTTAGTGTTTTTACATCGATTTTCGATAATTACTTATTTCAACTTTTAATAATCCGAGAAGGGGCTTTGAGGGTGCGCCCGTTAGGTGAGAAAATTGAAGAAGAAACTGCCTATTCGTTAGTAAGCGTCCGGAGTACGATTTTGACAGACGATCTGGTGCCCTTTGAAGCGTCCCGTGCCACCTAGCAGGTAGGAAGTCATTTTCACAGTATTCTTTCACTTATCAGAGAGGTCGCTGGTGTATTGAAACCACTATTTTATTTTAATTGATTTTTATTGAAAAAAAAAGGGAAGAAAACCGCAAACGGACAAATAATATAAATTGAAAACATAAATTTAAAAATAATAATAAATTGTACTGAACTAAATAAAATAAAATTTTGAAACCCCGGGCATTTTGTTCTGAAAAATAGAGCATAAAAATTGGCGCAGACAACGTGAGGGCTCTTTCATACTATAGTAAGACAAAAAAACAAAAAACTACAACAAACATCGTACACTCTCTCTCATACTATACAAACCAAAAATTACATAAGCTCTCTCATTGTATATAAAATAAAAATTCATACATTCTCGATCACACTGTATACGGAAAAAAAATCGCACACTCTCTTGCATACTATATACAAAAGTCGCACAGTGATATCAAAGTTAACAAGTAAAAGAAACATGGGTAAAAGGGGAAAGAGAAGCGCAGGTTCAAAGTCTATGTCAACAACAGAAATAGTCAATGATTCAGGCGAGATGACATTCCAGGATTTCGTTGAATTTTATATGCAAGACAGAAAGGAACAAAAGGAGGAGATGCGACAATTGAGGGTGGAGATGATTGAAGAAATAAGACATATGACAGAAATTAGAAAAGAAATGATGGATCAAAGAGAAGAGCTGATGACAGTAATAAATGACACAAGGGAAAGAACAGAAGGGGTAAAAACAAAATTGGTGGACAGAACAGAAAGAATAGGAGTACTCGAGATGAAACTGGCTAGGACTATATATAAGACCAGGTGAATGAACTGAAGGAGCTGAAGAACGAGATTCCAGCAGATGATAAACAAGATTCGGTTGACATGAACACTGAAACGTATGTTACCGATCATACACCGAAGGTAATTTCTCAGGTCTAAGATTTAAAGAAGAATGCAATCAAACAAATCTCAATCACAAACAGCATCCAAAATATGCAAAATTTTATCTAATCAAAAGACATGTCCTAAAACGTATGAAAAAGAAGAATTTTAAGTGTCAATATTGTAATAGAATATTTTTAAAACTAAAAGAGTTGGGGGAACATGCAAAGCATCCTAATAACAAAAATAGATTAATTAAAACTAAAGATTCATTCAAATTCTGTAAACAGAAAAATTCTAACTTCCATCAAATCACATACTTATCCCTAAACTCACAGTTCCTCCCTAGGGAGGAAAAGTATAACTTTCCTCCCTAGGTACGAAAAGTACAACTTTTCCCCCTCAAATGAGGGAGGAAAGTGGACACTTTCCTGCCTGCTGAAAAAACTTATTTGAACACATACTTGCACCCGCGTCTTGTTCAGGCCAGAAGAATATCATGAATAGCAGCAGTTATTTGAATTCTAGTAATTGTTGCAATAGAAATAATTATTGGAATGAAGATGGTTATTTCAGTATGCAATTATTTGAATAAAAGTGATTATTTGACGAAGAATAATATAATTATTTGAATAAAGAATAATTATTGATATAATTATTTGGATAACGAATGAAATAAAACTTGCAATTTATTATTAAATAACAGAATAATAAATAACAAAATCATTTATTATTTCTGAATAAGAATAATTCTGTTATCCATTTATTTTTATTCTTATTTTAAATAAATTTTGCAAAACCCTGGTAAATATAATGTGCATTTTCCATTTAGCATGGTGTATTTACTATTTTTCCGCTCTATTTTTGTATTTTTTTCATTTTAATAATGGTCTTATTTACGCATTATTTGGATTGGTTCTGGTTTTATCAATTTTTTTTTGAAATGTCATAGAAACAGGTATTTCTTGGTGTTATTTTGTTAAAATAGAGAACAGGTTGTATAGAATTTAGCCTGTCCACTGTATTACTGTGTCACATAAGTGTAGGTACAAGGATTTCGGTAATAAAAATATGAACTCCCTACACAATACACATACTTCTGACGTCACTGCAACCTATTGAGAATACAAAATATTGGGTACCGTTGAATTAAAATAATAAAATAACCAAGTAGGTAATTAGTTAATGTATTCAAACGGCGAATTTGAAATAAATAGATTTACTCCAATCTTCTACAATATTTAATCATATCCAGTTCCCTTCTTCCAAAGCAAATGCTGTAAACATTTGAGTCGAATATCTGGTACTGATAAAATAAATTATTTGACACAAATAAATATTTGCCCATATATAAGGTTGTCCCAGCGAACGGGAACATTAGATGTTTTTGGCCTACTGGGATCTATTTAAGGAAAATTTTTCAACTTTGTAGCACTTTCGGTATACAGGGTGTTGATATCAACTTTCCTATTTTAAATGGAATGTATAATTTTATCGGTCTAGTGAATTTGGCGAGTCATTTGCAGTTTCAGTTTATATTAAGGTTCCCTATCCCTAAACTCAACCGTTTTTGAAATATTTTCATTTTCGTTGATTTTTTGACATTGACACTCTTTCAAATAAAATCAAATATTTCATGAGATAGCAGATATTTAGTGGTTCTACTAAAGTCCATGTAAATACAAGGACGTAGCTATAAGGTATTATAGCAACAATCACTGAATCACGTACAGGGTGTTCAAAAACGCGCCTCCAATGTGGATACCTTTAAGCTAACAAAACTTTTTCTTTCAAATGGAACATGTTTTTTTTTACTACAACATTGAATGCAGTGCAAAAGGTTTGGTATACCTACTCTTAATAGTTTTTGAAGTATTAGTATTTCTTGCAAAAAATGCTAAAAATATGCCTAAATTCCAAGTTAAAACCAAATAAAATGAGTTTTTTCCTACAAAACACTCTGTACATTATTTGCCTAACCTATGTAAATATTTATGTTTCAGATATCTAATGTTCACTAGCGTCTTACTAATAGTAATGTCTTTTAGTCATAAAGAACGTACATTAACTATTAGATATTAGTAGGCTATGAGATGTGCTAACAAACAAAAGTGATTGTTGGTAATTTACCAAATTGCGCAGTGATAAACCTATGCAGTATTAAGAAGTTACATCTTTATAGTAAGTCCTAATGCTGTCACACCTTCACACATGTTTTTCTAACAAGTTAAATATTGTAAATCGAAAGAGATAAGAAAAACATTGAAAATTACATATACAAATAACATTGTAGACTTATTCTACATTCATGAATAATGATTAGATACCTACACTTATTTGCAATGAATAAAACCTCAAAAAAATAAAATACAAAGGGAATTAAAACAGATATCCTAAATACACCCATAATATTTCAAATATTGTTCACTTACTAGACCAGGTATTTTCTTTGTAGGGGAGCCGTCTAACATGGAGTCTCCGAAAACAATGCAGCTTCTTGGCTTTTTGTATTAAACTAGGTATTAAGCGATACAGACAGATAGCATAAATCAGGAATCTATTAAAAGTCTTCGAAAATGTCAATATAAATGTTCTTTCAGGATAATAGTTTCTTAGTTTTTTTTTTAATTGACTTATTTTCGATGTATTTAAAAGCATCCAAAATATTAAACATGTAATTGGCTGTCGAATAATAATTATGGCTTATTAATATTTTATAATTACAATTACATAAAATTTGCTAATAATTGGAAATCTTCCAATGATAAATATCTCAGGCGTGGAAACCAAACAAAGCAAAGAAAGATAACGCATCATTCTAAAAAATAATATACAGAGTGTTTTAAGAAAAAAATATTTTATTTACTCGAAACTTTTTAGGCAATAAATGCTAATATCTCAAAAACTATCGAAAATAGGTATACCAAATCCTAATGTCAATCGATCTAGAATCTTACGCTGTATTCAATGCTGTAGTAAAAAATACCATGTTCCATTTGAAATAAAAAAGTTTTGTTGGTTTAAAGATATCCACATTGGAGATGCGTTTTCGAAACACCCTGTATGTGATTTGGTCATGATTCCCATAACACTTCTACCTACATCTTTGTACTTACATCGACATTAGTAGAACCACTAAATATCTGATACCTCATCATCTATTTTAATTTCACTTGAAACAGTGCAAACGTCAAAAAGTCAACAAAATTGCAAATATCTCAAAAACGGTTGAGTTTAAGGATAGGCAACTCTCATGTGAACTAATTGCAAATGACTCGATACATTCGTTATACCGATAAAAATTGTACCATTCCATTTAAAATAAGAAAGTTGATATCAACACCCTGTATACCGAAAGAGTTAAAAAATTGAAAATATTTTCCTTAAATAGACCACAGTGGGCCATGACTACACTGCAAGTT
Source organism: Protaetia brevitarsis (assembly GCA_004143645.1). Classification (NCBI taxonomy): domain Eukaryota; kingdom Metazoa; phylum Arthropoda; class Insecta; order Coleoptera; family Scarabaeidae; genus Protaetia; species Protaetia brevitarsis. The sequence goes on along the minus strand of RXPK01003971.1, from coordinate 61,037 downwards.
TCAAAATCAAATTCCTGCTAGAAGTTCAAAAAAATCTAATGACCCAGTTCGGTGGGACACCCTGTATATGCCCATATATAACCACGCCATCTGCTTGGGTCAATGAATAATTCATTAATTTAACAATTTTTTTTCTCTGTGTGTGTACAAAGCTTGAGGTTCACTTACCACAAAGGCGGTGAGCTGTTATAGAGTGCAACTAATTTTGCTTCTTACTTTGCTTTCCGTGTACACATTGGAGACACCTATTCGCTTTATAACGTAGCAAAGCGATGAAAAAACAAAACTTTAGTAATCAGGTCTCCATATGTAAAATAAGAATCCAACTTCAATAGGTAACCGGTTGGGGCTACACCAAAGAAACCAGTTCTCCAAGTACCGTCTTAAGAAAATTAGTAATACCATTCAGGCCGAAGGACGTTTGCATGAAAAATCTGCCTGAAGATTTCAGCGAGCAATACCTAGCTACAGATAAAATTTGTGCTGGTTATAAAGATAACGGTAAAGATGTGCATACCAAGAATTGAATCTTTTCATCTGCAGTTTATTTTAATTTCAGATATGAATGTGTGTACTGGAGATAGCGGAGGGGGGCTATACTTTAAATCCGCTGATAATCAATTTTATGTCAGAGGTATAGTCAGTCTGACTGTGAGAAACGATGTGGGTGGCTGTCGCTCTAATAAATTTGCTCTGTATACGAAGGTTCGTAAGTACCTGAATTGATCGAGGGTATAACTAGAGAGTTTTATGATGTGTTACCGTATGAAAGTCCCTTAAGAAGATAAATAAACTAATAAATATATAAAAATGAAATGCTTTTAGTGTGAAATTTTTAACTTGCCTTCGTTGTAATTTTTTAATTCTTGTCTTTTTTGCCATCTACGGGGCCAAAGCCCATATGCTGCAGTTTAATGACTAAAATTTAAATTAATGTAGGTGTGATACTTTTGCAATGTAATATCAGGTAGATTACTTGTAAAAGATTTCTAATTTTATATAGTAAAAAAAAATAATTGTTATGATATATTTGGTAAAGCTTTGAAACTCAGAATTCGCTCAGTGAAATGAATAAAAGTTAAGGTAGGTGTGGAGTGAATCAGGTAAAAACACCGACATACATTTCACTCTCGGGGCCTATCGACATGACTAACAGTAAAGCATACAAAAATTCGGCCAACCAAGGTGGAACTAGGATGGAAATACTGCGCACCCACCCCTCAAATTGTAACATTCATCAGTTTACAATGTAGCATTACCAATTTTCCTAAAAAAACACATACCAGATTCTTACGTCGGTCTTAGACAATGTGCTGAGCTGTTTCCTGTTCCCCTAAACCCAGCTGCATTCAGTCTCAACAAGGAAGCCGATTCTATGCAAGCGCTTCCTAAATCCGCAGTGACCTGCACGATGAGAAACGATTACTTTAAAACTTGGGGTCAAATCCAAGCTGTTTCTTTTTCTCAATGAAATAGTTCCTAATTGTTACCTTCATAGGACAAGCGTTGATCGAAGATTACTTTTAACCTAAGGAGTTTAGGAAAATGTGAAAGTGAATAGCTTAAATTAGCATGGTAAGTTATTACTAAAGAACGCTGAAGGATCGCCGTAATAGAATATTCCATAGAAGTAGCAAAAAAGTACCTAAATAGCAGGCAATCCTGATGTACCAAATAATATAGTTACCGCTTACCTATTAACATACATATGAGAATTAAAATCAGTTTTCTTAAAAGAAATATATAAAGAGGAAAGCATAAGGACAGATAAGAATCATGTATAATGAATTTCAATTTAAAATACTCAAAAAAAACCTCATATACAGGTGTTAGGTAAACAGCGCAAAAAATTCAAGGATTATTCCTTGGCCCATTCTAAGAATATTTTGGCCTATGAAAAATTTTTGTTTCGAAAAAAACAGGCGAACAAGATTGTGCGACAGTAACAACATTTTATTATCAAAAAGTACATGTAAAGTTGCTCAATCTACAATAAGTGTTCGAAATGGCTTCCTCCAGCCTGGATACAAGCATTCAATCTTCTCGCCATGACTGTCGAACTCTTTCAAACACACCAGGGTCGTTTCTAATTGAGTTACACCCAGCAATTATCGATTTCGCAATCGTGCAAATTCTCCACTGGAGTAGCGTAAACTATTGACTTCAGAGATCCCCAAAAGAAATAATCCAGGGGGTTTAAGTCCAGGGATCGAGCAGGTCATGTGTGTGGCCCACATCGACCAATCCAGCGATCTCCGTATGTTGCTGTCAAAAAATTACGAGCAACCAAACTGAAATGGTGGTGTGCACATCATGCATAACCACATTGCAATTCTTGTCGCGTATGGTACATCCTCTAGAAACTCGGCAGCGTTGCTTCCAAAAGTTGCGGTACACCACGCCAGTAAGTCTTCCAGTAGAAATACCGGTCCAATTAGATAGTCACCACAATTCCACCCAAACATTCTACGAGAACTGATGTCGAAAACGATCTTCAAATACTCATGCGAATTTTCATCTGCCCACACATGGTTATTATGAAAATTCCTTATTGCATTTCTTGAGAAACTGGCTTCTGAAAGAATCTGTATCAGGATAGAGGGAGCAAAATCAGCAGGTAGTAGTGCCTGAACGCGTTGAATGTGGTATGGATACAAAAATTGTCCTTAAAAATTTTACAAACTGTCCGATGACTTACATCAAAGTATTTGCAATTTTTTGTGTAGAACTACCAGGATCTTCCTGTATCATCTCCAGCACATTCTGTTCAACGGTACCGTTTTGTAATCATTGATCTTCCTGCCCTCCACTTCGTTCATTTAGCCTGTTTCACGAAGACGTTGATGAATGTTTCGAAGATTTTTCGGTCGGGACATTACGAGTAGGAAATCGTTCAATGTACAATCGTTAGCTTCTAATAAGTTGCCATCAGCATACATGAATCCATGTCAGGCATCTTGCGTTCGTATACATCATGATAGAGGATTTCACTAACTATTAAAAGACACGTCAAACAGCCAAACTCACTCAATCTAAACAAATGCACCGATGAGACGTATTCAAATGAAATCCACTACTAGATGAAACAGCCGTTTCATGTGATCTGATGAAAAAATAACGCATTGTCAACAATGTTTTATACTGATAAACTCATTGGCGTACACCATACTTTTATTTACATTAATAATTTCAACGAATATCGAATATGGTGTCGAAATTTTGTTTCGCCTTATATTTTCGAAACAAAGGGGTTTTTCAAAAATCATCATAAGGCAAAATATTCTTAGAATAAGCCAAAAATAACCCTTGATTTTTGCCGCATGTTTACCTAACATCTGTATATATAGAACAGGTTTACCTCAAATCGAGGTAGAAACTCATCTTTACTCTATATCGTTCATTAAAATCCAATTAATTTCGTTAATTTAATAAAACTCTTCATCTTTCGAATATCACACTTACAACAAGTATAAATAAAGAAATATTTCATGTAAAACCAGAACTGAAAAATGTTAATAATACATCAATTTACATATTGCCGGCTCATAGTTCACTTTCTTATGCTCAAATGCTGAAAAAACAAAAAATAGATTGATAATAATTTCATGAAAAAGAAGACTTTCTTAACTGGCTTAACCCACAATAAATGGAAAGAGTTTACGAAAAAGATAATACTCATCTGATATACTATAAAATAATTATTAAAGTTGAAAATAGCCTTAAAAAAATATTTTTCATATTGTTTTCTTTTCACGTTCATGCTTAACATTTCATTTAAGAGAAAATATATTTTTTGCCTCTGTTTAGAAGTACTGATTAAATTTTATTCACGTTATGCAAACGTCTTATGAACACACCAAAAATCAATTATCATTTATTACAATATCACTTCTCAATATGTATAGAATAAAATATGATATTTAAGTTCAGGGAATAATGTGGAGTTTGCGTTAATAATTGAAGTTTGTTCTAAGTGTTCTTTCTGGAAAATTTATCCGTTTGGACGTCAATATATTTTTAAATATTGAAAACCGTTCTACATCACAACTCGTTAAAGGCGCATAGTTAAAGTGTGGTAAAAGTAAGTAATTGTTTCAATTAGATTTTCATTTAATATTTTTCCTTCAGAGAACATCTTAATATATCTAAGTCAGGATTTCTTTCGATAACATAGCGTCCCTTTACTTTAAGATGAAGTCCAAAATTTCCTCCAATACTGCATGAATCGTATATAATCGTATTTAAGAAATATACAGCATCATTTAATTTAATGTTACCTTGTTCGAAGTATTTTATAGCGTTTGTTAAATGTTTGCAATTGATATATATGTACAAAATCAAGTCGCTCTTCTAACGTCGAATTTTGTAATAATTTTTGCATTTTCCGATGCTACGAGCATCTGGCAAAAAAAAAATACAAAATCCTTTGGAAGTTTATTCAATAAACTCCATCGCGTTAATACAGGAACAGGGGTTAAACGTAATGTGGGATACTGTTCCTTAAGCCTGTTTGACATGATTAAACTACCTAAACTTTTGGTGTCAAAGTGGTTCAAATTCACATCAAATTCGTCGTGTAAATGGCAACTTTGATAGACTGATGACGTCACATCAAATTTTACTTTGACATAAAAAATAGTTGTTGCAACAAATTTTATTATCAAAGCCGGTCAAAGTTATGGTGTGCGCGTGCGCAAGCTTTGCGGTCAACACAAATTATTTTGTAAAAGGTTAAATTTAATTAAAATGGAAGAATTATTACTAGCTGTGTCTGTAATTGATACAAACACTTCGCTACTCTACAACTCCTTCTCCAAAACAATCTTAACTCTTAACTTCAAACTCAAAAATAAACAACCGTGAAGCTAGTATATTGGGGCCCTGAATTATCTCCTTAAATCTTTGGTTGTCAAAGTTAAACTTTGTAATGTAACTTTGGTAACAAAGTTTGGACATTTTTTAAAAAACTTTGATACACTTGATGAAGCTAGTATGTTGGGGCCCCTGAATTATCTCTTTAAATCTTTGGCTGTCAAAGTTAAACTTTGTAATGTAACTTTGGTAACAAAGTTTCGACATTTTTTTAAAAACTTTGATACACTTTGATCGTGTCACACAGGCTTTATAGAGAGACACCCGTGAAAGTGCTTTACGTAACAGCTAATAATTTATCTACCTCTGGAAACTCATTCCGAACAATCTCGCAAATTTTGTGTAGTGGGTAGACCACACAAGTTACATGCGCAATATTTGGGTAAATTACCTCTAATAATTTTCCAGCTTTAATAATAATAATATACAGGGTGTATCAAATAAAAAAGTAAATATTGCTTGGGTGTTAACTACACGACATATAAAGCACAAACCCGCCGAAACCGGATTTCATCATTAAAAAATAAAAAAAAAAGTAAAATTTAGAGCAAAAAATTCTTTAGTCCGGGCCTGATGCGAGGAAACGTCATGTTAAGCAGCCGCTAAACGTGGTATTATGTATAAATACATTGCACTCATTCTACGTAAGTTTACAAAGTATTATTTTCAATATCCTGATAAGACGTTCCAGTTTCACCGGATATGCGACTTCAGTAGTTACAAAAAACGTAAATATTTTTCTTTGCTTTGTCGATCGAGAGTTAGTTGTTAATAAAAACGGTACACAATGAATCTGAGTTATTCTTTGGATCTATTTCATCAAAAAACGCAAAATGAATTGAATCGAATTACATAGAAATAAATGTAGATACAGAAAATTTGTAAACACGCCTTTTTACAATGATGTTGCGCGAAAATGAATCTATACATTCCCGCGCTTTTGCCGATGCATCAAGCTTCGATTTTCTTTATATGAAATCATGATGGTCCTGAAAAGGCTCGTTTTTTCGAGACGGGGAAGAATTTAAATAAAATGTTCGAAGTGGCTTGCACTCCAAGCGGCGATCCACAGAACTAACAGCGGTAATGGCTGAATGATAGTGGTATGTGGGGGTATACTCGGGACAGCATTTAGGTTGGGCACATATGCGGCTCTAGCCCACGGTATTTACAAAATATTTTTTTTCTCTTTAATGCCTACGGATAGACCCGCTGTGCATTAAGACTTTTTGATCGTATATGATTGCAGCTGCTACATATTATTATATTTACCTCTATATCTGATACACCCTGTATATATTTGCCCAACAGATTCTAACAGATCTAATGACAGGACAATATAATATAAGATTAACTGGTCCTTATATAAGACACTACATAAATAAAATAAATTGAATCAAATAACAAACAGTTTAAAGTAATTAAACACAAATGAAAACTATCTGATAATGCTATTGTGTACATTTGGATAGGGAGGGAAGTGGAAAAAAGGTTGACGCTCTTATCGGCTAAGAGAATATCGTTGCAGACATTACACATTAGATGTATAGGAGATCTTTGCAGAGTGTTAGTTTTGGCTGTTTGACATTAGAAAGCGGTGTGTGTACGTGCGGTATGCTGTGGTGTTGCAAACGGCAGCCTACTCATTAACTTTGGCACATGTTGTTATAAAGTAAATGGTAGAGAAATGTAAAGCTGTTCCAGTGAATCAATGTTGAGAGATCAGAGTAAAGTGGTATGGGTTTGCTCCATACCGTTTAAATTGCAGCTTTCAACGTATATGCCGCTGCATCGTTAAGAAATAAAAGAACCATGTACCTTTGATTTTGGTGAAATTCAAGAACATTTACTAGGCTTTCATTAATAACGTTTTTTATAGTTTTAGCATTAATCTGATGCGTATTCTAGATTGTATATCATTTCTTCTTACTTGTTAGTAGACATTAATCCATACAAATTTCTTTCCAAGAATTTTCCTCTAATTTTATTCATATGTAGACTTATTTTAACCACACTAATAATCGACACTTTGTGTCGGAACGTGTATACAAGTCGTCAGCGAACGTCTCTTTCTGAAAACAATTAGGCAAGCTTTGTTTGATTTTCGTGTATATTTCTTGTTAATATATAACAAGTGATTGTTTTTTTTTTGCATATGGTGGATTAGTTTAATTAGAGTGCAAAAAATGAATCCTAAACTAAAAACGTTTTTAATGTGTGGGACATACTATATCTTGATCGGTGAGTACCATTTTATTACAGTTTGTCGTAGCAAATATCAAGGTGAACGTGTGATTGTTTTTGTGGTTTCCCGGTGTGAATTTGCATTTCGCTTGAGAATAAATCAAGTTAGCCAATCATGAATTGTTCTTTCCTAACATTAATAGAAAATTCCATTGCGAAATTAATAATATATTATTGCCCAGTATAATTAGATTTGTTTCAATGAAAACATCCTCTTTTAATAATACGCAGAGGCTAGTGGTTTATGATAGGTATAATTTATAAAAATGTTAAGATGCAAAATTGCTAACAGTGCTGCTTATCTGTGCTCCAAAATTCCTAAAATTAACAATAGTAGGTGTGGCTTTTTTTCAACAGAACTGTGACTTTTTTGATTTGTTATTTTGCAGCAATATAGTATAGCGCAAATAGTTATTTTTGCTTAAAATTTTATATCTATCCGAAACACTCAGCCCTGATGCGGCAATATTGCTCTGGGATATATTTCGATGTCTGCCTAGTTAGATATCGAAATAACAAAAAAGACGAAATGGTTATGATTATTACTAACAATGTGAATAAAAATAACGAGTATTTTAAGCAGAAATAATATTAGCCATATTACATTTCACAAACGCCACGTTTACACTTTCCCGCGGTCTTCTTCGAGCTACAAAAACAAAATGTTTATCAGAATTGTTTTTAATAAATTAAGTAGGTACCTTAAATAAAAGATAGTAACACATAAAAGGTTTCTTCATTAAGTAAATATATTTCTTTAAAAAGTTTTACCTCTTTCAAATATATCTGTATTTGAAATAAGAAATTATTCTTGCATAGAAAGAAATATTTTACTTGGTTGTAATCGATAATATTCTTGGTTATAAGGCTTGTTTTAAAAAAAATATATTTTCTCCACGAAAAAAAATTTTCGATCTAAGAAATAAAAGAGACAACAAAAGACTGGATCAGATATTTGAATTAAGGAAATAAATTCTTTATTAAGGATTTTAATATTTGAGGTAAATCTTATTAGTACTTATGTTAAGGTGAAAATTCGTTTTAAAAAATATGATGTCATTTTTGCGGTGGGGTGAATTTGGCTACGTGACACTCGAACGATTACCAATAATACAATAGTTGTGTGCATGCATCGAGAATAGAAATGTTAATTGCGGTGGTGCTAAATACGTTAAATTGTATACCGGGTGTCCAGCCTAAGATGCAACGGTCCATAGCCGATTTATTATTGTTTTTTTGGAAAAATGTATCAAATAAATGTTGCCTCGAATCATATTCTACACATTTTAAAATTAGTTTCAGTAATGGCGGACTTCCGGTTGTACCGGAAGTAGATACTAACTTTATTATTTTAATGGAACACCTTATATATTATTGTACTTTTGGATTCCTTGTTAAATTTAAATAATAATTCGTTAGGCATACATTGGGGCTAAGTTGTACCGTTTCCGAATTACATGACGTTTTTCGAAAAAAATTACATTTGCAATGTCTGCAGTGTTTGGAAATATCTCCGGATATACGAAAGCTAGAAAGATGCGGTTTTCAGTTTTCGCCTAATCATGAAACAGCACACGTCTTTTATTTTAAAATTGTTGCGTTTAAATTACAGATTTATTAAATAGGGCTCTGTAATTTTCGAACTCTAAAATCATGGATAACTTGATTTTCTTAAATTGAATGGTATAGCAATTTTTACATAAATGGGTGTAAAATTTAATTTTCTATCGATTTTATACGAGTGTCATTGTGTCTATCTCCAAAGGTTTTGGAGATATTTGCGATTTTTCAGTTTTTCATGGCAGATACGTATTGCGAAGCGCCGGCCACCTTCCCCTCGCATTTCACCAGGCTTGGGACTGGCTGTAGTAATACTAGCATGCTTAGAAAGTGGCCAACAGTACACAATAGGACCACCGGAAACAAACAAAACTTGAAATTAAAAAAATGTAGAATTTACTGAAGCGCGTTGGAAATGAACATAGCAAGATAAAAGAAAACGCAACATACTGGTATATCCATAAATCAGAACATTTTTCGAACTACATACTCTGTCCAATGAATGGCGTACATACACATCGAGCGTCTTGCTCGCAACAGGTTACTCTTTAAATGTTAGTGCCGTCATTATACAAAGAATTTCATTAAGTGTTGTTGATGGCGTCTCATAAACTTCATTTTAATGAAACCCATAAAAAGGAATCGCAGCTTGTAAGATCTGGCGATCTCGGAGGCATCTGTCATCTGTCCTCACGCCCAATCCAACGGTCTGAACAAGACACATCCAAAAACTGACGAAATCGACAGTATTGGGAGATGGAACACCATCGTGTTGGAACCACATCAGCTGACGAGTAGCTCACGGAATATTTTCTGACAGAACCCCAAATTATTCTGAAGAAATTCCATATAAACCCTACCCATCAGGCGTTGGTTATGAAAGAACAGGTTATAATACCTGCCCACACGTTCACTGACCTTCTGTACTGACTATGTGCTGCAATTAATCGATGGGGATTTTGTGTGTGTGTCCTAATAATGACAATTGTGACGATTCACAAATCCATTTTTGTGGAAGGTAGCTTCGTCTGAAAACATCACTTTCTTGAAAAAGTTCGCAATGTTGTGTTTTCTTTTTTTTGTAATTTCAAGTTTTATTTGTTTCCAGTGTCTTATGTGTTCTGTTAGCCACTTTCTAAACATGCCAGTATTACTTGCCAGTTGCAAGCCTAGTGAAATGCGAGGGAAGGTGGTCGGCGCTTCGCAATACGTATCTATCGTGAAAAACTGAAAAGTCGCGAATATCTCAAAACCTTGAGATAGAAAATTAAATTTTACATCCATTTATGTAAATATTGCTATACCATTCAATTTAAAAAAATCAAGTTATCCATGATTTTAGAGTTCGAAAATTACAGAACCCTATTTAATAAATCTGTAATTTAAACGCAACAATTTTAAAATAAAGACGTGTGCTGTTTCATGATTAGCGAAAACTGAAAACCGCATCTTTCTAACTTTCGTATTCCGGGATATTTCCAAACACTGCAGACAATGTCATTTTTTCGAAAAACGTCATGCAATTCGGAACGGTACAACTTAGCCCCATGTATGCCTAAGTATTGTTATTTAAATTTAACAAGGAATCCAAAAGTACAATAATATCAGGGTGTTCCATTTAAAATAATAAAGTTAGTATCTACTTCCGGTACAACCGGAAGTCGGCCATTACTGAAACTATTTTAAAATGTGTAGAATATGATTCGAGGCAACATTTATTTGAAACATTTTTCCAAGAAAACAATAATAAATCGGCCATGGATCGTTGCATCTTAGGCTGGACGCCCGGTATACATATAACAGTAGGAAGTCGGTAAGTAATTCAGGTTTAACTGCTTTATTTATAAACTGCAGAACCGTACTTAAGCTTCTTGAAAATAGAAGTTTTTGAAAGGTAATTATCTTTTGCTAATTTATAGAATTACTTAACGTATATTTAATTACAAATTTAAAATTTGCCTACCGATCCTTAATTCCTCTGCATTTACTGCCTCCAACGGGCCTGCAAAATGTCGAAAAAAAAGCATTGGAAACACCAACTTTCAGAGCTATAAACGGCATGTTTATCCATACGAAGGTAATGTTTTGCATTTGTAATTCAACATATTCTAATTTCCTAATTTCCCTGATTTAAGTAATCTTAAGCTTTCTTGGTCTGCAACAAACCTTTAAAAAGTAATTATTAGAAGAGTATAGAATGTTTGCTAGCCATAAGCTTTATAAATTAATAAATAAATAATTATAATTATGTTGTTTAATTGAGGTGAAAAATAAAAATAAAAACACAATGCCGCTACATTCGAATGCTTAGTTGCACTAACAAGTAAAAATATACCAACTATTATATCACATCTTCTTATCTACTATTTATTGTGAAGTATATGTATTCATTTTAAAATAGTATATTTCTTCAGATACCTGAAGATTTTGAAATGTTAATAAAGGAGCAACAAGTGACTGCCGATATTCGGAAGAACAGCTGAAGATTAAAGTCTAATTAAAGGATCCAGAAAATTCGACTGCACGTTGCGGAAAATTAAAAAATGTATAGTCTCTTTGTGAGATGTGTGATATAATGCTGTAATACGTTTTTTTTTCCTATAACGCCAAAATTATAAATAAAAAATAAATTTATGTTCCGAATTGAAGTAAAGAAGTGTAAAAACAATCTGAAAAGAAGGCTTTCACTTGAACTAAATATATTTTGAAAGAAGATTGTGGTTTTGGCTATATTTTCTAAAATTGTTTTTTTATACATAAAAAAAAATTCCACTAATACCAACTAGTATCCAGTTTGATGTTAGTGGCAAGTTTTATATACATATAAAAAATACATTTTAGAAAACAGCAGTATTGTTGTAAATAAAACTACAACCTTCTTTCAAAATAACAAATATTTAGTTTAAGTAAAAGTCTTCTTTTCCCAGCCAAAGGTAATCTCTTGAATTGAAAGTGTATTTCTTCTTTAGAGTAAAATTCAAATTTCTTTGCAAGAAAATAAACCTTCATTCAATTAAAAATATTCTTGTACTAAGATATCTACATACCTAGGCTGAGACTGCAATGTTTCAACTAATAGTAAGTTTTATTTAATTCAATGAACGATTTTCTTGGATTAAGATATATTTTTTTCTTAAAAATTAAATAAACATTATTTTTGTTCCAAGAATATATTTATTTGCGTATATATGAAACAATGATATTCTTAACTCAAGTAAAATTTCTTTAAATTGAACATTTCTTTTTATGTGTGATACAGTTTCTGTCTTTGTTGGATAAAAATTGATTTTGATGTAGCAGATATATAATTAATTATGTGTTACATCGTTTTTGTGAAATGAAAATATAGTTAATATAATTTCTACTCAAAAAAAGCTATATCCATGTACTTAACTATATTGGGGCGATTATTATCAAGATTGCAACAATGTCCATTACTATTTTAGAAAGTCAAATTGGAATAAGATACTTCCAACAAGGAGAGGCGCCCGAGTTGATCTCTCCGGTTTTGATAAGATTTGATAGGAATGTAGAACCCATAAAAATATTTGACACGTATTTCCGTAGTGTCCTATTTATGGTTCTAAAAAAAAACATTATTTGCAATATTTTAGAAACGAAGAGAGATATCGACATCATGTAAAATCGTTGGTAACAAAGTTGCCTACAATTTTACAGGTAAATTTGCTTCATGAGGTAAAATTTCTACCATCTAGTAAATTTCACATGCTGATGTATTTTTCAAAGATTGTACTGCAAAATTCGTATGTAATATTTATATGAACTGTATATTTACCGAACACTGCAGTAATTTTCATATCTATTTTTATAAAGAAAGCAAGTAAAAATACTAAAGAATGAATATCGCATGTATAAATATACATTGTACGGTAAATTGTTTTACAGGTATAATTTAATATTACTGCCAAGGCTGTAATATTAAATTACACATGTAAAAGAATTTACATGTAATTTCTTTTACAAGTGTAATTTAATATTATAGCCTATTATTCTTTGCAGCGTACTATACCTTAAATTAAATTTCTATTTAAACTAGCCAACGATTCCAATATACATTTGGTAACATGGAAATCACAGCTTACTTTAAATAACAATCTAATTTAAAGCATTTTGCACAATATGCAAAACGTTCAATAATATGAATAAAACTAAAAATGCGTGAACAGGTATTTTTAGGTTTTTATTTATTAAACTAAACACTCAGAAGATACAAATGTATAACTTAACCATGATTTTTTTCATTAACATTTTAAAGGAGAACAGAAGATTTGAAATTGTCTTTTGAAAGGTTCAAAAGCCTAGTTTGTGTAGCTATTATATTATTAGTAGGAATTTCATTTGTGTTGTAATCTAAAGCAAAATTTGTTCCTAATGATAATGCATTGATAACTTTATTAGGTATTATTGTATTTAAAATATTGGTTACCCAATTATTGTTTTGTATACTTTCGTATTTTGAGTTATTGGATTGTATTTTGTTTTATTTCTTTGGATGTTTGAGTTTATAGTTGTAAAATCTTCTTCATACATAAAATTAAATCTAAAACGTGTGTTTGTATGTGTAATTTGTCAAACTGAAAACCATAAATATTAGAAAATAGAATAAAGAATATAAATATAACAAAAATCTTACAACCTAAAAAACATGAAATAAATAAAATCATACATTTGATTTTAACGATATAACAATTTTAAATAAGGAACAAAATTTAAAAACACGTAATATACTTAAAATGATTCCAATTCATGAACAAAAAAACGCAGTTGATCATAAAATTACATACAATACTTCACAAACTATATATAACTTAATTTATAACTAAATACAGCAATATTTTTAGAAGTCTATTTCATCCAAATTCAATAATATTTACATACTTAACAATAAATAATCAAAATATATTACATTGAAACACAATCTTTAAATGAAACAAAACGATATATTGAAAATTAAAGTAAAGTAAACAAAACAATTATGATTTTGTCATTTATTAGACAACAAATTTATTCATAATTTTCCTTACCCACTTTATGATTTATTTTTTTATATATTTTTAGTTGAAAACATTGAACATTTCCATGTTTTTCTGAAGACCTAAAAACCGAGAAAACGAAAAGAAATTAATAAATTGTTATATACAATACATACAGTTAAAATAAAAAAAAAATTAACGTATGTATGACTAAGTAGTCATTTACAATAGATACTAAGAATTATTATCTATACATCGTTCAGATTCAAGTTGACAATCCGATTTCAGGCTGATATAACCTCCTAAACTTCTTTATTTTAAAATGGTTATGTCTAAAAAAAACTCAAAATCGGGCTTCTGCATCAAATTTCAAAAAAAAAATTACTAAAATTGGTAAGATTCATTCTTGAATTTATCCAAAATGGACACAAATATTAATCGTTTACCCTATAATTTATATGTACGTAATTTCATCTGTGACAAATATTAACTTCTAAATATGAAGTTGCAATAGATACTATATACTACATCATAATTCCGATATCCTTACTCTCTTGGTTAGAATCTATTTGTATTTATATTTGGGAAATATAATGTACGCCTACTTCTGAAAACACGTTCCGGTTACGCTTGCACCTATCTGATTATAAGTTAGTATGTCCTTCAAAGTACTATGTTAAATTTTAAGAACAATTGATAATTACATATACAAAATATCTGTAAATGCGTATTTATAAAACTAACTTACCTAATTCTTTCATAGCACTAACAAGTCACACTGAATCGCTCAACCAGAGATCAAGAATGAACACGCTTACGCGAAACCTACGATTGTTTGTGACGCATCACTATTACATTACCACGTGATATCATTGAGCCAATAATAAATTCGACAAACGAATAGAATTACCTACGCCCAAGATAAATAACCCAATAACCAATCACATTGCGGCGTATGAATTTCGTATTTTCCATGATATCTATAGTTTTACCCGAAAAGTTAAGTAAAAACAAATAAATATAAAAGATCCTCATATTTTGTACAGTAAAATTATTAGTTTACTAGTAAAATTATTTTTAAAGTGCAGTAAATACCCAAAAAAAATTGTCAATTTTACACTGTTATGTAAATTTTGACAGTAAACACAAAATTGTACATGTTTCTTCCTGTATTTTCCTTTTGAATTTTTGTTACATCTTAAACTTATATGAAAAAGCTATAAATTTTACCGAAATTTCTTTTTCCATGTTAAATATCCTAGAAAAAACATGTAAAACAAAATTTACATGATTTATTGTGGTAAATTCACAACGTTATTACATGTAATATTCCTGATTTACCATGGCAAAATTACTGTAATTTTTTTACAGTGCAGCTACAGAAGACTATTTCCCTTCATATTTTTCGAATTAAATTTAGTGTCGCATTGTCTTTCAATTATAAATCGTTTGTTATATTAAAATATAAAAAAAAGTAAAGCGATACGTACAAGTAGTTATTCCAAAAAAAGGTTCGTGCGTTGATGGTCATCTCGTAAGTATAAATTACTTTTTCACGTCTTGGCAAATCAATGTGTTTATGCTTGCCAATGCATGTAACTGATTATAAATAGAACTTTGAAAATAAAATTATCAAACACATATTGTTGAAGATAATTACGACGTATCTAGAATTGCCTTTTTTGGTGTTAAATATATTGAACGTATTTACAATATCAATATTAAAGTCAAATTATGAATCGAAATGTAGGGTTTTGGTTTGTTCAATATCGTAAGCGGGGTCGCTACAGCTACTCACAATGACATTAAACACTGTTTGCGCAAGTGCTTCTTTAGCACCATTTTGTAGAGATGCATGTGTACCCGGGTAGTGATTATTTATTAGACCTGTATTGTCATGACGTTTAATATATTTAACACAAAAAGGCTACTCTGGATACGTCGTAATTACCTTTAGCAATACGTGTTTGATAACTAACTGTAACTGTAACAAATGGATTCAAGCACGATACGATAATACACTTCAGTGAGCTGGCCACACTCTTATATAGAGGCAGTTTATTTTATTCTTAAAGTCTCATTTATAATCAGTTGCATACATTGGCAGACATAAACACATTAATTTGCCAAGACGTGAACAAGTAATTTATACTTAAGAAATGACCAACAACGCAGGAACTTTTTTGGCATATCTATTTATACGTATCACTTTACTTTTTTTATGTTTTAATATAGCACATCACTTTTAATTAAAATCCAATGCGACATTAAATTTAATTCCAAAAATATGAAAGGAAATAGTTATCTGTAGGTGTACATAGAAATGACCATAATTTCCTAGAGCAGAGGTGAGAAAAAAATGTGTTTTTTAACCCCGTAACCAGTCCGTGGGTGGGCCACTGTTCCTTTTTCTACATAAAATGTATGGCTACTAGCAAGGAACGATTTGATCTTTACCCCATCACGATACCTCTTCTCATTTCTGAAATATTGCATAAAATGTGTTTTTGGGGGAAACTTAGCACACATTACACCATCTAGAACCAAAAATGGGACACTAAAAAAATACATGTCCAATATTTTTTCGTGTTCTAAATTCCCACCAAATTTTATCAAAATCGGAGAGATCAATCTGGGTGCCCTTCCTTGTAAGATAAGCTAGTAAGAAAGGGATCGTCGTCGGCTTCATTTAAGTCCAGAATATGTTCTAGGAGTGTCTAAAAACACAGTACGAGAGCAGGTAAGGAAGTGGGTTAGAGAGAAACTAGGCAAATTCCGGCAAGATCGTTATTAAGGGACCATCAAACAAAAAAAACTACTAAAAAAAAAAAAAACTACTGCACCTCTAAGGAGCCATCTTCGCAAAGTAAGAGGTCTCCTGGTAGGACACTGTATCCTGAAAGGACACCTACAAAAATTGCTCACAACATGGGAGGTACCAACACTGGAGGTACCAACTGCAGACTGTGTAATAGTATGATAGAGGACGCTTATCCAACTCTGTGCGAATGCTCTCTGGGCGCAAAAAAAAACAGGCAATTTTGAATGGACCAAAAATGAAGCCAGAGAATTACTTCGGCTTAATATCAAGCAGTCAGAGACTTGTACAGATTAGTACAGCGTACTAGCATACTGGAATGGCTGAAATAATTTAATGGGTGAAAGAAATGAGAGATTAGATAAAAAAAAGCCAAGGACTGCAGTGTTTCCGGAGACCCGATGTCCAAGATAACATTTTTCATGGTTATAATTCCGGGATGGATTCTGTAAAGATATCAGGCCAAAAACGTTTAAGTAACCAATTAATTATAGATAAGTGCGGCTGCATCGCACGTGTTTGAAAAGAAATGTGTTTGTTACTTTTCCAGAGTATATTTCCCTGTTACCAAATATATTTTCCATGAAAATTATGAGAACAAATACATTTGTTTCAGTTTCGATGTCGCTATTAATCATATCGAGAAACTTCCGGCAAGTCGAAGATGTAAACATGGAAACAACAACATTAAGCATGCAGGACGTCACAGATCAAGTCGCTCAGAGTGAAGAAGATCTCCTAGAAACATTATCAGTAGAAGAAATGGATTGTAATAAGTATTTATGTATCAAAGCACTATGGCGTTATTTTAATAAATAACTTCGAAAACAGTCATGCGAAGTTTGGCAAATAGATTAGATAAATGTACTTTACCGCCGTGATGCAAATAACGTTGTCTCCACTATCACTTACCAAAATCGATTTACTTGCATTTGTAGTATTTAGAATAGAAATCACTCATTTTCAAAAAGTACCCCTAACGTCATAGAGCTGAAATTAAATCGAATGAGTACTATTGTCATACATACTGTAAATACGAAAAAACTACTACATATTTCTTTTTTTTTTCTGCGTGGTAGAACATGTAAATAAGAAATAAAATCTCAGTGAATAATCTCAGTAGCAGCAATTTATTGTTGCTTGTTTTAGAGTTAAAATAATTATTTAATCAACGATCAATTTCAGAATTATTCATATGTATGTTCCAGACTTAGTAGTTATAAAGGGACCGAAATATACAAAAGCATATTGTAACAACAAAATAATATTTAATTCCGTACACGCAGTTCAAAGTGATGAGCATTTTCTACTGTTCAGGGGTGTTTTTTCAAGTTAGGTTTAAAAATTTAACTTGATTTTGGTACAATTATAAATCGATCAAATCCTTCCTGGATATCAAGTCTTCTAGTAATAACATAAATCTATTCATATTTATATTTGTTACTTTGTTGTTTTGTATTTTAATTTGTTCTCACTGGCAAATAAATATATTGCTATGATATCTAAGGTATGGAATCTATTTGAAAGTCATTTACAACAAGGTTCTAAACTACATGAACAAGTAATTCAAAAGTGAGGCGTGTACTCCGTTGCCTACTTTACAGGCGAATTATGAATTTGTTAAAAATAGTTATTTAACATGGACAACATTAGCATTAGATGCTAAATATTGCCTTTATGTAATGTAAACTGTATTTTATATAGTATATAGTGTTTTTAACGTTTGACGTATTCCCCTCAAACTAGAGAAAATAACGGTATTTTAATGTCGGTTAGCGATATCTTTCAAAATTCAGGTTGGTCGCCCTGTGTTAGGCTGTTAACTGAAATATTTGGTTTGAATCCTCATTCTGTTGGTGGCTACCAGAGACGACGGTTGTCTTATTTTCCTATAACGTTTTTTTGCCACAATTTTAAAAAAAATATCAAAGTTCCAAGAAGTATTACCTAAAAAATTCTCGAACAACTCCTGTTTAGGTAATCCTTATCGAATACCTGCATTTTGCCAAGAAACTATCCTATAAAAATTTCCTACGAAGATCTCCCGCCCAGATTGCCTTTCCATGCCATTGACCGAGACCGGGAACCCGTTCCATTAGAAACTCCATTCCAGTACCATAGTTTGCCAAGCGTCATGTCCTTTTCAAGTTGGTATTCCATAGAATCACCTCACCTAAAACAGAAAGGAATTAATCCAGTTTCCTTTCATTATTAATCAGAAACTTATATTTTTGGGTAATTTATTTTCACTATACGATAATTTGGGGTTAGTTTCATAATAGCCGCCTTTTTAATTAGTTATTTTAGGAATTTTTAATATTTAAGGGTTATAAGAATATCATTGAGTTTGATCTGAGATAAAATAGCTATCTTTAACAAATATCGATAATCATAGATTATCGTTTGGTTTAAAATTTAGTATTTTCTGTTTACGGGCAGATGGCGCCGTTATTTATTTGAAATTTAATTTATTATATGACATTTCCATAACCTCATTTAATCTTTAAAAATGCTAGGAAAGTTCCAACAAGTATTTTGTATTTAAAAGATTGTCTTATATAGTATTTCACTGATTCCAATATACGTACCTTGTGATCAAAGAATCTCAATGATGATGAAACATAGCATTTGGGTAAATAAATAAAGATTTAAGCTTGTTTTGGTTTGAAAGGTTTTTTTTTAATTTGAGCAGTTAGTGTTTTACATTGATTTTCGATATTTACCTTTTTCAAATTTAAATAAACCGAGAAGGGGCTTTGAGGGTGCGCCCGTTAGGTGAGAAAAACTGCCTATTCGTTAATAAGCGTCCGGAGTACGATTCTGACAGACGATCTGGTCCCCTTTGAAGCGTCCCGTGCCACCTAGCAGGTAGGAAGTCACTTTCCACAGTTTTCTTTCACTTGTTAGAGAGGTCGCTGCGTGTATTGAAACCACTATTTTAATTTAATTGATTTTATTTGAAAAAAAATTTATATATATAAATCGTAAACGGACAAGCTAAATAATAATAATATAAATTGAATATAATAATAAAGTGATATTGAATTTTTAAAGAAATAAAATTTTGAAATTCCGGGCATTGTGTTCTGAAAAACAGAGCAATATATATATTTGACATGTTTCTTTAATCGATGGCCGGAGGCGCGTATCATTTGTTTTAACATGGCAGTAGCTTGATTGCGAGAGTTTCAAGACTATTAGTCCAGGATTTTTAGACATTCGCTCCGTAAGAAATCCTGACAATTGAATTTTCGATTGCATTATGTCAGATTTGAGTCGCGATTCACAAATTAGGATCGCATCATCATCATAATAATAAAAAAAAATGTTCTTGTCAAATTTTAAACGTGGATGATAGATTTAAAACAATTTTCTTTGTTGGGAACAGGCTCTACAACTTTAATCATTACATTTTTTTCGTATTTTCAAAAATTATCATAATTATTATTTTCCAAAAACAAAAATTTGTCTTTTTAATCGACTATATCTCGGCAAATATTAACAATAGAGAAATAAGTTTGAAATAAAAAAGATGGGAAATTTTATCTTCTACAAAAAAGGTCCTCACATTTTTTTTTTACGTAAAACTCACCGCTTCCGAGATATTTGCAAAAAGGCGTTTTTCAAAATGATGGCTAATGCTCGCGGTTTCGGACGACACAAAATTGGTTTTATATTTAGGGGACACCCCCCCCCCCCCCCCGGATCGCTTTTTTCGCGTATAACACGTCGTCTTATATTAAAGATGCGCATTTCTTCTAACGCTTCTTCTTCATCCACACCCATAATTAATGTATTGGGAACATTTAAATCAATAAATAAAGATTAGCGAATAAAATATACAAATATTTTTCGCAGTCCTAACCTAAACAACTTGTTTATTCCCAGTTAATGTCACCTGTGTGTTGTCTTTCTCATAAAAAATACTAGGACGTCACGGCAATAAATTCTAAACGGTTGTTTTTCGATTATATTTCTATTCCTAAATTCATTGCACTATTTATAGGCACACATAGTACTAATTCACCATATTGTCGACTTCAAACGTAGAATACTACTATAGAAAACGATAATAGGATTCTATTGTACACAGAGTCCCAGCCCAGGATTTTTTGCAGAGCGAGCCAATTTTTTGGCGCTAAACTTCCTGGACTATATTATTTGATGCAATTTTCTTATTAGAATAGATAGTAGTATTGTAGAAAATAAGCGTAAAATATGTTCTCACAAAAGTGTGTTAACCGAAGGGGGAAAATACTTATAAACGATGAAGACGATGATGAAAATACTAATTTGGGGCTATTTAAATTCTTCCCAGAATAATTTGCGAAGTTTGCAAATCAAGAGAAGTGTTCTCAGTTCATACGACATCACATCTAAAGAATTCATTGCAAAAAAAAACTGGACGAAACTCACAAGGGAACCTCGCGAACTGTAAATCGCAGGTTTTGATGCAATTTTGTCAGTTTGTAGACTCCATGGAGTGTTACTCAAGGACGCTTTCCGTTGCTGCGGAACTTCAACTTTAGAGGGTGCAATTCACCCTTGCAATTTGGCCCAAATTTGGTTTTTTTTCTGAATAACTTTTAAACGGTAAGAGATAGAAAAAAGGTTTGAATGGCGGACTTGTACCGTCGAGTCAGCCCTTTCGATTGGTATAAATATTTATATACAGGGTGTTCCAATAAACGTGGAATGACATATGTTGTGCTTATTTTATCGAATTTCAGAAATCGATTATGATGGCCTTTTTGTGATCAAATAGTCTATAGAGAGGTAATTTAAAGAGTTATACAGGGTGTCCATAAAAATATAAATTTTATCATATTTCCTTATTCTAAGGAGATACTCTGTATAGTGTTATGTGGCTGTATTGTATGTCGAAAATCAGTATAAACTTATACCAGGCGCTAAATGGTTATATGTGATAGTTTTCGAGTTATACGCGTTTGGATGTATGTAAGATTATATTATCCCCGACAGCAGGCAGATAAAAACAGTGGGTCACATAGTACACTAATTGCTTGCTTCTACTATTTTTGGAGAGATGTGAGTAGCGAACGTCTCACTTACTAACTAGTGAACTATTTAAAAAAATGTTTACGGATGCGTACCTACACCGAGTTCCTAGTGGAACGTCAACAACTTTACTACTAGATTCTTGGGGTGGCCACTGGCCTCGGACTTTACAAAGTTCTGTCCAGCAGATAAACCAACATCTCTTCGTACGATTCCCAAGAAAACAACTGGACTGGCGCAACCGCTCGACGTGTACGGCTTTCGTGTGTGGAAGGGATTTATCAAACGGTTTTGCGATCAAGTTTTGCTTGCAAACATTGACTTTAATTTACATCAACACAATATAATAATCAAATTACAATCATTGGTTCACAGTCAACTGTCCTCTCCAAGATATCGAAACCTATTTCTATATTCCTGGTACAAAAGTGGTTACATAGAATCCAGACCAGACAAATTTATTCATCCAGTGACATATGCGTTTTCGTTCGATAATGAAGGCATTTTACCCATATGCTCAATATGTGGACAGCCTGCTTTTATAAGATGTGCACGTTTTACCAATATTTATGTTTTCAACACTTTTTGAGAGATTTCACTATCATGATGAAGAGTAATACACGAACTGGAAGAATGTATATACATATTTTCATTACTGACTTTTATTCTATTGAAATAGAGCAGGCTATTTGCGTCTTACACAAAATAAAATAAGGTAATGATTAAATTATAATTAAATTGTAAGTCGACTTTATATTGTAAGTTTTTCTTTTAATGGCTCTAACTACCGGCACATTTGCAAAACACATATGAACTCAACCAATATCAATAAACTAATAAATCAATATTATATAATTTTATTTGCGTACCTAACTATCTACCCACGAACAGTGTGAATATGAAAATTGAAGTCGTAATCTGTCGTTATTTTGTATATACAGTGTAATGTTAAAAGTATCAGCAACAATCTGTCGAAGTAGTTACATTTTCTTTTGTCTGCTGTTGGGGCTAATATAGTCTTACATACAACCAAACGCGTATAACTCGAAAACTATCACATATAACTATTTAGTGCTTAGTATAAGTTTACACTGATTTTCGACATACAATGCAGCCATATAACAGTATACAGAGTATCTCATTAGATTAAGGAAATGTGCTAAAATTTATATTGTGGACACCCACAATTTAACAACTTTTTAAGTTACCTTTCTATAGACTATTTGATCACAAAAAAGGCCATTATAACCGATTTCTGAAATTAGATAAAATAAGCACAACATACATCATTCCACGTTTATTGGAACACCCTGTATATAAATATCTACACCAATCGAAAGGGTGTCTCACAAACGGTACAAGTCCGCCATTGAAACTTTTTCCTATCTCTTACCGTTTAAAAGTTATTCAGAAAAAAACCAAATTTGGGCTAAATTGCAAGGGTGAATTGCACCCCCTAAAGTTGAAGTTCCGCAGCAACGGAAAGCGTCCTTAAGTAACACTCCATGGAGTCTACAAACTGACAAAGTTTCATAAAAATCTGCGATTTACAGTTCGCGAGGTTCCCTTGTCAGTAAACACAGTAAACTCAAATGTATGCATTCCTATGCAGCAGAAAGTCAAATTGACATCTTCAACCAAACTCAAAAAACCGCCCCCGAAAGGGAACTTGGAACTGCGTGTAGCGAATTAAATATTAATGATTACGGCGGCATTGCACGTTTTTGAGAAGAATATGATTTCTAGTTTAAAAATTATTTAAGAATAATAGTACTTCTCCCTATTAGTGGATTTTCCATGGAAATTATGAGAGCAAATAAATTTGTTTTAGCTTTGATGTCAGCAGTAAGCCAACTTCCCCAAGAAACTAGCATAGAACCAACAGCAGCGAACAAACAAGGAACGTTGCGTGAAAATGGATCCAAAGAGGCAGTAAAATTATATGAAGCAGATTGTAAGAAGTACATTATTATATCTTGTGATGTTTTTTTAATCGAATGATGAGTATTGCTGATTGATTCTTTTTTTTTTTTTTGATATATGGTTACGAATAAACCTACAGAAACAAGTGCGTACTAAAAGTTCGTATATTTTAGTGGTGTGTTAAATAACTGACAAGCGTAAGCGACAAAAAAAGGAAAACTAAAAATTACGAATATACGAACATCGCATCCGCTTAAGTAAATAAAAAAATAAAAAGTCAACAGAATTCTCTAACAAGTACATGGAAATATTGTTTTCGCCAGGCGATGAAATTGATATACCCATGGAAAATTAAAGCGTCACATTCATTAAAGCGTTTAATTTAATAAACAAATAAAAATAAATACAAAAATAGTCAAGAAAATTACTCAAATTAAATGTTCAAAGACACCTCCTGCCATTTCAATACATTTTATCAATCTTCTGTGAACATTACGAGTAGCTCCTAAAATTGTCCTACCGTCGATGTCGTCAATGATGTTGGAAATTCTTTCCTGAAGCTCATCCACTGTTGTATATCTATGTTTGTACACTAGATTTTTTACTGCTCCCCACAAGAAGAAATCTAATGGCGTCATGTCAGGTGAACGCACGGGCCACTGAATAGAACCATTTGTGCCAATCCATCTATTTCCAAATAATCTTTCTAATAACTCACTTGTGTCACGGTGATTATGTGCGGCCGCTCCATCTTGTTGAAAGTAAATAATCCGTCTGTCTACCAAATTTAATTCATCCAGAAAATTTTCTAAAATTTCTATCAATAATGCCACATATCTTTCTCCTGTTAAAGAACCCCGATAGAAAAATGGCCCAACAATTCGGGATCCGATTATACCACACCAAACATTTAAACTAAATCGGTGTTGGGGATTACAAGGCTAAACAACAAATGGGTTTTCACGACTCTAGTAATGACTATTTCTTTTATTGAACATCCCGCGATTAGAAAAGGTAGATTCATCACTCCATAAAATGTGTCTGAAGAAATTGTGAAATCCTTCAAAAGCAATGATAAACTATTGAGCAAAAGTTAATCGTCTTTGATAATCGCCCAAAAGTAGAGCTTGAACAGGCTGATATTTAAAGGGAACATATTTATATTTTTTCAGAATTTTATGGATCGTGCTACGAAAAATACCTGATTCTCTGGACAAATCCCTTACAGAATTATTTGGATGTACCTGAAAATATGCCAACACATTTATTTCTATCTCTTGTGATAATATAAAATCATTTTTTCCTCTTCTTTATAAAAATTGTTTCGTTGCTTCTTAATCTTCGATAAAGTTTTAAAAAATAGCGACGGTCTGGTACATCACGGTCAGGAAATTGCTGAATGTAACGTTCTAGCGCTCTATCTGAATTTTGGTTAAACAGCAAGTACAACTCCAACATATCACACTTTTCCAAATGAGTAAATGCCGTTGTTACGGTTGAAAAAATTGTAAAAACAGTACTTTTCCCGCACAGTAACTTTAACAACAACAAATATAAATAATTTGACAGGTACTAAACAATGTAACGCTTTAATTTTGCATGGGTATATCGATTTCATGCAAACAAAACAATGATAAAGATTTCTCAATTTTATTTGATTTTTTTTATAATAGTGTAGTGTAACTTTTTTGTTCAGTTTGGAATTTTCTTTTAAATCGCAAAAAAATATACGGGGCGTTCCATTAAAAAAATGTAATTTTGGACGAATATCTAGAGAACGCGACGCTCAATTGTTTTTCTGTTTTCGCAATTGTAACCGCCATAAAAAATACTACTACTTTGTCCATTTCACCGATTCTGTACCTCCAAAGATAACAAAGTTATGAATAGTGCACACTTAAGTGTGGACACCCGGTATACACAATTTACTTTTCATGGTTAGATTCAAGTTTTAATTCGCGAGGGTAACTCTGAGTTCTATTGTTCAATTTAAAAATCTTTTCCGTTGAGCTAGCTAAATTTATTTTCTCTTTCATTTTAAAATCAGTTTTGCATTTTTCATTTTAATTCAATCAGTACACAGCAGTACGTATGTAAGTATATGTATCCCCACTCATTACTGAAACAAATGGAGTTGTTTGCAATATAAATACATGTAAATATTGAGTGAATAGCCGTAATTAAAGACACTTTGGGGCGGTGTGCAAAGTTCTAGAAACAGTTTGTGTGTTTAACGTATACAGCTTTTTTAAACTGCACCCAAAAGTAGCAGAAGCGGGTTGTAGGTGCTAACGTAACGAAGCAGTTTTATACATCACTAATTAATACTGCTCTGATTGATATCCCTGATAAAATAATTAACAGAAGTAGTTATATATTGAGTTATTCCCAACCATATATAAAAAAAAAAGAATGAATTAATTATTTATTATGTACCAAGGCAGTAAGGTGTCAGTTTATCCAGAGACTTTGGGAATTACCAATCGAAGTGGCCAAACAAATTCGATAGAGGTACTTCTCTGCCGTGGTGCATACAACTTTTTTTCTACTTCCGTCTACCAAAAAAAAAAAAAAAAACGTAAAATATTTTTGACAATTTTTTCTCAGCACAACTTCAATTATTATTTTTTGTTGTTAGAAGAATAAAGAAATATTAGGCACCTTATTCAACTGTTTAATTTAGATTGTGACCCGCGACAAGCAAGAATATCAGAAGAAGATGGCTGTTTCGATTCCAATGGCATTTCCGTTCCCTGTCGTACGCGTTACAAGGTGAGGGCGTTAGTATGGAAGAAGTGTAATCCACCGTATATCGTTTATCGTAATGGTGGAAGCATTACACCGTTTGTTTGTACAAAACATGGTTGGTATCCACGTAACTCATGTTATCCAGGTATGCTATAAACAATTAAGTTATTAAAAATAGACATGGGGTGAACGTATTTATTCTTTTTTTTTGATAAATTGTTGTAGAATTATGTTTTTTCTATAACGTGAAAATATATGTATTTGTACAGGGTGTTTCGTAACCTCGGCACAGCCTTCAACTTTCTTTTTTTAAATACAATATCCCCATTATTATTGCATTTTTAGAAGTGCCATTGGATTTAAAAAAATAAGATATAAAATAAGGTACTTTAGCGCTAAACTCATTAATTTCCAAGATGTGTTTGATTTTCTAAAATTTCTATCGCTTGCACTGTTTGCGAAAAGCGATTGTAATTTAATTACCACTAAGAATAGTCATTGTCACTTTTTCTTCATTATTGTACCTGTTCATTGTGTAAATAATCTACTATGTAATTAAAGTTCAAGAGTATAAAACGAATACATAAAATATTGTATTTCTGACATTTCCATAATTGATTTTTTAAACTGAGTCTGCAATGCTGACATTATTTATTTAACTGATTGCCTAATTTATTTACAATGCTTTCATATTTTTTCCTTTTAAAGCACAGAAGAGAAATTATAATGTGTAACTGCAAAAGTAGCCTGGCATATGTCAATGATTAATGATCTTTTTCCTTTGATGCACTGTGATGCTTTGGCATGCACTGATGACGTATTGCAAATTTGCACTAGAGTCTTGAAGAACACCGACACTTTACGTCTGCCAGCAGGTATTAATATGATAACCAAATTAGCGTCATTTCAACATGTCCTTAAATCTCAGCAATTTTCGTACACTACTGTCACTCGATAGTTTACTTCTTCTTATAATATTAATAGCATCGTTACATCCAAGAATGACGTGGTGAAGGATCTTGGAGTTTTATACGATTCTAAACTTTCTTCTTCAGGTCACATAACTCAGCGTGTTCATCGCCTTGCAAATCTCTTCATTAATCGTGCTTTGACAAAATCTTATTTTTTAACAGAACTCCGTATTCAGCAAAAGGACGATTATTCCTTGTTCGTCTGTTATGAGCGTGTGTATATCAAAGGATAGATTTTATTTTATTTCAAGTAAAGACCTTAAAGTAAAGCTTATCTCTTTATTACAGATTGCGGCGTGTCCATAGAGAATAATACATATCCCTGGATCGTTGCAATTTATAACACAGATGAGGAACTGGCGTGCACGGGAACTATCATAACATCATTTCATGTTTTGGCAGGTACATATACAGATATTTATATATATAAAAAGATATGTTGCAAAGGCAGATTACTTAACACTTTTCTTGCTGTCGTTTTTAATTGAATAAAAGAACGTTGATACAACGTTTGAATATTCTTTGAAATAAAAGAAGCTTTCTTAATTGCGTTGATAATTAACAAATAAAAATAATATAAAATCCTATTACACTTTCCACACTATTTTAGTGAAGGTGATATTTACCACTCCATTCAGCCTGCACTGCATCACATATCGCAGTTTTAATTATTCCCAAACCCGGTTTAGGTGCGGTAAATATTATTTCAGGGCAATTTTTTGCAAACTTGTTCACGAGTTCATTGCATATTGTGCCCTTATGACTCGGCATCCACACCAAACGAACTTTATTGTGTTTGGCCATGATTCTGGGTTCCTCAGACAATCCCAAGCTAGTTTCGAAGTTATCGAGTTTGATAATGTGTTAAGTGTATTAATAAAGGTTGTGTCCTAAAAATACATAGTCAGTCGCACAATTGATTCGAGCGAGCACACATTGTTTGATTTCTCAACCCACCCATTGCGTCTAGGTGCCAGTTACAAATTACTTTCGTTCGGCAAGCGACAGCTTGCTTAATAAGTTCAATAATCCCGAGGATTACACTATTACACTAAATCCATTTTTTAGTGGTCCTGTCCCTTTCGTTTTGGTGAAGTACCATTCATGTTTGCAAAACTAGTTCTCTATTCATTCATTCATTCAAGTTAGGGTGGGCACTTGAGCTTGGTGCTCATTGTACCATCCCTATTGATTCTCTTATATCCACTCGAGCAGCTTGGTGTTCTCTATAAAGCCCAGTATCTTGCCCAGTGAAAACTTGAGGACCTTCGAGGGCACCAATAGATCTCTCCCGAAATATTTCTGCTTGAGTATCTTTAGTTCCTCACATGTGCAGATTACATGTAAGCTCGTTTCCTCCTGTAGTTCGCATCTTCTACACCATGGTTCGCTTACACGGCCTGTGTTGTATAGATGCTTTTTCAGAGGACAGTGTCCAGTTACCAACCCAGTAATGGTTTTAACTTCTTTCTTACTGCGCTTGAGTAGGTTATCAGAGAAACTACCATCCCCATCCCCTATCAGCGTTTTGGTGTGGAGTTGACCTTCAGTCGACCTCCATTTCTTTGTACTTTCTTTATCTAACCAGGTCCAGATCTCCCTTCTTGCGGAATCCTTAGTAATCCCACATACGGCTCTGGACCCATGAAGTGTCTCTTAGAGCCCTCCTTGGCTAGTTCATCGGCTATTACGTTGCCTTTATATCCTCATGTCCCGGCACCCAAATCAGAGACACCGTGTTGTCTCGTGCCAGTGCATTGAAGGATTGTTGCAGTCCCTAACTAGTTTTGACCTAGTTACAGGGTTTGAGACTGCCTTAATGACAGCCTGGCTGTCAGTCATTATAGTAATTTTCCTCCTCATGTAGCTCCCTTTTGCAATCATTTCTGCACAGGCTGCAAGGGCGAATACCTCTGCCTGGAAGACCGTTGTATGTTTCCCCAGGCTTATGAATATCCTTTGATTAGGACTGGGCCCACAAATACCGGCTCCTGTCCCCTGGCTGAGTTTGGATCCATCCGTGTACCAGTTTTCGTTAGCAGTGATTTCACTACGTGCCTGGTCTCTGTTCGGTATGGAGATTTTCACCTTTTCAGTGAAGATAATTTCGGGTACCATGCTGTCCGTGGGCATTTGTAGCAATGGCCCGTCCAGCAACGTCCCCGCAGTATAAGTGTGTCCTCCCACCCTGAAGTTGGGATGCCACAGGTTGTTGGCTTTCAGTCTAAGGATCGCATTCATTGCCTCCGCTCTCACATAGAGTTCCAGCGGGGGGGCCCACAATGGTCTCCAAAGAGGCGGTCCCTGTACTGTTAGTTGCGCCAGTGATACCCAGCAATGCCTGTCTCTGGACAGCGGTCAGCAGCATCGCTGCGGAGTACACTTCTGTCCTCCTCCACCAGACTACTGCCCCATATGTTATCGCTGGTCTTATTACGGCAGTATATAGCCAATGGATCACCTTCGGCTTTAATCCCCAGGTTTTGCCAGCAACTCTCCTGCAGCGCCAAAATAGTTGTGTGGCCCTGGTCGTTGTTTTAACTAAGTGGTTTTTCCAGCTCAGTTTCGCATCAAGGGTAACACCCAGATACTTTACTTCCTTTAAAGGGTAACACCCAGATACTTTACTTCCTTGGTTAATTGTAACTCCTGCCCAAACAGTCTAATGCCGCCTAGGTCATTGAGTTTTCTCATGTTGGTAAAGGCAACTAACTTTGTTTTTTGTGGATTAACTGAGAGTCCTTGTGAAAAGCACCATTCCTCCACGATTCGCAGTGCATTACGCATGATGCCCGCCACCACGCCTGGGAACTTCTCCCTAGCTACGATGACAATGTCATCAGCGTACCCCTGCGACCATATTCCTTTGTCGTTTAATGATCTGACGAGATCATCCACGACCAAGCTCCACAGCAGTGGTGACAGTACTCCCCCTTGAGAACACCCTCTAGTGGTCCTCATGGCGATATTTTTATCTAGCATATTGGCATAGACCACTCTGCCTCTTAGCATGCAGTCAACCCATCTGCTAGTCGTGTGGTCAATGTTCCATTCCATTAGTGATCGACTGATCGTGGGCGTTGATGTATTATCAAAGGCGCCCTCGATGTCTAAAAAATACTGCAAGGGCAACTTCCTTTGTAGGCTCCTTTCGAGTCCTTCCATCAAACTATGCAGGGCAGCCTCTCCTGATTTTCCCCTTTGGTATACCCATTGCAGAGGATGCAGAGGATATCTCGCAAGTGCTCCTTCTGTAATGTTTAGCTGTATAATTTTTTCCATAGTCTTCAGCATAAAAGATGTGAGATTAATTGGTCTGAATGATTGCGGATGATAGTATGTGTCCTTCCCAGGTTTCGGAATGAACACAACCCTAGTATCTCTCCAAGCCTTGGGAATGTAGCCCAATGCATGGCTAGCTCTAAATATCTCCAACAGGGGCCCCATGATGTCTCCAATTGCCTCCCATAGCAAGCTTGGAAACACGCCATCTGGTCCCGGTGATTTATACGGTTCAAACGACTCAACTGCCCAACGAACAAGATGAGGTTTGAAAATATCGTTTGATTTCCTCCAATCTTCCATAGACGCCCTCCTCACTGCGTCCGATTGGTTTGTTTTACCGAAGTCCACCCTGTCCGAGCCGGGAAATTGCACGCTGAGAAGGTACTCAAGAGTCTCCTCCGCAGTGGTTGTGAACCTCCCGTCCGGCAGCTGAATGGACCTGAGTGTGTTAGAAGAGTCCTTCTTCAGAATCCTGTGAATTCTGACCATGTCAGGGACACTTTCTATGTCCTCACAGAAGTTTCTCCAGGCCTTCTTCTGTGAGGAAACTAGGTCTCTAATTTAACGCCCACAAGGAAGTAATAAAGTCGCTAAGTCAAGAAAAATTGTTTATTAAGATTAAGATTAATTATTAAGATAGTATTATTGAAAGGTTTAGTCAACATAGTTATCCAACAAATAAGGTTTCGTTGCGTTGAAAATCGATTGTACTTCAATGAATTTTTTTTTTCTTTCGATAACTCTTTTCGTTTAGCACAATATAATTTTCCATAAGTATGCATCGGTGGGCTTTTCTGAAAATCTTTCATTAAAAATTAACAAAAATCAAAACTAGCATCGCAACTTGGTAAAATATTTGCTAGGTATTTTAATAGAAAGCTGTTTTTATTGTAGCCGCAACATGCTTTGATGTCGACTATAATAATAAATCTCTTCTAAACCAAGATGGTTATACAATCGTGGCTGGTAAACATACAGCGATATACACAGAAAACACAAATCTGCCCAAGTTAGGAAGGTATCAAAATCTCTTCTAGTTTTTATCGTAACAGCTATGTACAAGTAAACTTTTATAGATAAACCGTGCGATAATACCTGAGGCTCACATAGAGACGATGATTGTATTGAACAGAACCATGCAAAATCTAGTATTGTTAGAAGTGGATAAGGGATTTAATTTCTTCGGCGATATTCGACCCGCTTGCATAGATTGGGAATATTTCTACGATGAAACGGACTTTAGAGATGGAAACGAAGCAGTTGTAAGTAATAAAGTATTTGCTTGTGCAATAAGCACTCCTCCTGTCATTTAGTTGGCTCCATTGTGTTTATATCTCGGAAGAGAGTTACGTTGCCTTAACGAAAAAGATCACTTCATATACGTACCACATTTTCTCTTTACAGACAATAGGTTGGAGATACGATAAGGATGAGGTAATTCCTTGTGAAAATCAGAACGAATTTAACATCCAGTACTGGGAAGAGAGAACTTGTCAAGAAAATTTACCTGAAACTCTTCAGGATTGGAAAAGGTATATTGCGAGCTTGCACTGTGGCACGTATACGTGGTAGTAGAATTTTTTAATTCAATTAAACGTCATTTTGGAGCTCCTAATTTATGTTACAGACCAGACGAATTGTGGCATAAGTCAAGGGGAGGCTTATTCTCAAATCTAATCCTTGGCGATATTACCTCAAAGGTGTCACCAGTAGGTTCACTACAGTGGAAAACGTAACTCATATTTTCTATAGTCAAGTGAATGCCCTGGGTAAAAAAAGACATTCTTGGAGGTCCAAATATTTTCGAAACTTATGACTACACATCGATAAAAATGACAAATAACGAGAACTGGATGCAGGCTGCCGGAACACATCAAGTATGGCAGATTTAGAATGATTTTAGGAAGGGCCTATGAAGTAAATACGTGGGTTCCATTATCGACAAAGATTGCTTTGCATTGTGCTGATAGTGCGGATGAAACACCGATTGCCATCGAATGCGCAGGCGAAACATGGATTCCACCTATCGAGAAAATGGAATGCAAACGACCAGGTAAAATTAGGTGGTGCAATGTTAATTGTTGTAGTGATGGATCACACCAACAAATGTAGGTGAAAAGATCGATGAATTTGGAATCAAGTAACTTTTTAGATAACATAGACAACCTAATATTATATAATGGCGTTGCATATTTTCATGCTTAGGCTAAACTAAAACTAACATTGAATAGTAAACAGTACATTCGTGCTGTTTTTTTGGTAAATAAATGCATAAATGCAAGTCGCAGATACTAAATTTCATTTTGAATTTTTGCATAAGCAAATATTTCGACATCTATCTTCGTTTATTTTCTTTTTTGTATATTAATTTCTTTCCATTCTTCAAGGAAGTTGCCCAGCGTTGCCGCCGTCCGAATCAGAAGACGTTACGTGCAGACTAAATGGCCAAGAAGTTAGTTGTATTGATTCGATAAATAATACCGTGGCCGTTGTTCGCTGCAAACCTTTCCACATCATTTCCGGAAATAAACCTATTTACAAATGTCATGATGGTGAATGGGAATCAACCATTTGAGCATTGTGCCCCAGGTAATAGCGCGTTTCTTGCAAAATCATATTTTTATTATAGTTCGATCTGACACAGTTTCGGTAGGTATGCTTTGAGGTGTAGATGCGTACACAACATTTTTAACCCTAAACCTACCAAGGTGTGCTTTTGAGGCACAATTGATTTTGAAATTGCTGGAACTTTGTAAGTTAACTGCCCACAGACTGGAGGATTTTTGTATTCTCAAAATAAACTATTAACACAGAATGACATAAAAATTTTTTAAAAATATTTTTCCTATTTTACTAAAAAAATTAAACATAGTTTACCGACACGTCCTACCAAGGTGTGTCTTTGAGGCACATACTGTTATATACTATAAAATGCATTGCTACGTTATTTAAACTAGTATGTGGGTAAATCTCCCGTAATAAGATATGCTTTATATTTCGGGACTTTCCCTTGTATCTAAGAACTTCCAGTTGCATATGAAGGGGAATTCCCTAAATGCGTTTTGCTAAAACAGTCAGCTTACAAACTGCATTGCTATCAGTGTATTTGTGACTTTCCTAACGAACGCATTGGCCGTTTTAGGTGTCTATTGGTTAATTTTATTTCTTTCACCTAGTGGAGAGTATAGTATAGACCAGGTAAGCAAAATAAAGTTTTGATTGACCCCAGTAAAAATAGATTTGTTGTTTTATGCTTACTTGGTTTTGAAATTTATGCAGAAAGTATGACCGATTGGTTGACTGACCGACCCCGGCCACTAACTGAAAAGGAGTTGCTCGATGCATTGTACGAAAGTGATGAGGATTTGGGAAGGAATGTAAATGATGGTGAAGATGAAGAAGAGCCAAATGACGAAACCTCTTCTAGTGAAGCGGATTATCAAGAAACTGGCGATGAAGAAAGCGATGAACAAGAGGAAGTGACGATAGTGATGCTAATGATGAACCGCCCGGCCATTCGCAAACTTTTATTGGAAAAGATGGTACCGAGTGGAATGCCACGCCGATTGCCAAGGGAAAAACACGTGCACACAACATAATTACAACAGCTTTGAACAAAGTGAAACTTCCACCTGGAGTGCATGTTGATACTCCTTGTGACGCATTCAATTTGTTTTTTGATGACGGTTA
Organism: Protaetia brevitarsis; assembly: GCA_004143645.1. Taxonomy (NCBI): domain Eukaryota; kingdom Metazoa; phylum Arthropoda; class Insecta; order Coleoptera; family Scarabaeidae; genus Protaetia; species Protaetia brevitarsis. The sequence continues at coordinate 26,913 of RXPK01003971.1, read as the reverse complement.
TTGGTATTGTGGTTACTTTCACTAATAAGGAGGCTGCTCGTATTCTCGCGATTTGTGGAAACCATTGACGACGTTGAAATCCGTGCTTTCTTGGGCCTTTTGATTACTGCTGGAAGAAATAACAAAGAATGGTGGACTATAATGAGCTATGGAATCCTTTATATGGAAATCCTGTTTATCGAGCGTATATGTCACGAAATAGATTTACTCAATTACTAAGATTTATTCGTTTTGACGATAAAGCGACCAGAACCCTCCGAAGGCAAAAGGACAAGTTGGTACCAATTAGAGACCTGTGGGACCGTGTTAATACAAACGTGCTGAAATATTATCTTCCTGGCAGTAATCTAACCATCGATGAACAACTGGTGCCTTTTAGAGGTCGTGTATCTTTCCGACAGTACCTGCCAAGCAAGCCAGATAAGTACGGTATGAAAATTTTGTGAGATTGCGATAGTGGAACTAGTTATCCGTTACGTGGTATACCGTACTTAGGAAAAGAAGGTCTCAACAGAGCAGAAAACTTAGCGCAAAAGGTGGTTGAAGACCTTTGTGAACCTTTTCTGAGAACTAAAAGGAATATTACGTTCGATAACTTCTTCACCAGCTACGAGCTTGCATCCAGTTTGCTTACCAAAGGCCTAACTTGTGTAGGAACGCTCAGAAAAAATAAGCGTTGCATACCACCAAATTTTTTACCTCACAGGCGACGGAATATTGAAAGCAACTTGTTTGGTTTTCAGAAGACAATGACTTTGGTCTTATGTACCTAAGAAAAATCCTGTGTCTATTATTATCTACAATGCACAACGACTCCACCATTGATGAGGAAAATAAAAATAAATCTGAAATCAATAAGTACTACAATCCATGAAAGGAGGGGTGGATACACTTGATCAGATGGTACATACATATTCAGTGAAACGCAAAACTAATAGGTGGCCCTTGGTCTATTTTTTCAATATAATTGATGTGTGTGGAGTAGCTTCATTTGTCATTTGGAGAAATATCCATCCTGACTGGCATATTTCCAAAAAACGAAGACTTCGCAAAATTTTCTTACGAGAAATTACAACAGAATTAGTACTGGGGCGAATTAGACGTCGTAGTTTGAGTGGCTTGCATAAAAGTCATACTTCATTGATACAAACTACGTTGAATCAAGTACCAACTACAGGGAAGTCTTCGGCTCGAGAAGTAAGAAAACGAAAACGGTGCTATATTTGCCCATCAAAGAAAGCAGAATGTCAACACAGTTATGTGATAAGTGTAAGCAAACGTTTGTGGTGAACATTCAGAGAAAAATACTCACGTGCACAAATTGCAAACTACATAAATAACTTTCAAATATTTTACTATCTTGTACTATTTTTAAATTATATCTTCTGACACACAATATTCTTTCTATATGTTTAATCTTATGTATACCTACTACATGAAATAAATAATGCATATTTTGCTATTATTTACATCAACAATGTGTACAAATAGATGTGTGCCTGTGAGGCACACCTTGGTAGGACACGTTACGACAAAACGTTGGTAGGACTAGAGTTAAAGGTGCCATAAACAAAAGTTGAGTAGTGTAATGTCAGTGATCTCGGAGGGCACTTTATGAAATGCCTTTACGATCTATCCACCTTAACGGAAAGTTCTCGTGTAACCATGTTCGCACTATTCTTCTGTTATGAACTGGGCTCCATCTAGCTAAAACTGCAAATCTTGTCTTACATTCTAGGGCGAATCATCAAACACATCAGTTAATTCAGTATTTAAAAAAATTACAACTTTTCTGCATTTAGCCTATTAAAGAAGAACAACGGGCAATGATTCGTGTATCTAAAATTCCACACCACACATGAACTGTCTGCAAATACTGTCTTTTACAGTTAAAAACCCATTTTGGGTTTTCTGTTGTCCGGTATCTACAGTTCCGGCTCACATTCTATATTCTAAACTTAAGCATTCTAATAGTTGAATTAAATAAAACATCTTTCATTAATTGTGTGGAACGATAATCTATTTTATTTTGGCAACGTAGATACTAAGCCATACTATTTAACTAGTGAAATAACCATCGGTTTCACCAGTCAATTTAGCTTATAATTTTGCAAGAAGTATGAGACATAACAAGTAATTAAACATATATATGATTTAGGTATATCCATTTTACTGAAATAAACACACACAAATGTTAAAATAAGAACCTATAATCAACAAAGCAACAAGATGATACATAAATCAAATTATGGCGGCTGGTTTCCCTCCATACAGGCAAATTTTGGTTTACCATTGAAATATAACTTGTGCAATTTCTTTAAAACTTGAATATTGAATTCTTATTGGCTACTATCTGAAACTGTGTTTAAGTGATATCTGGTGGCACGTTTAGGGATTTATTGGAATTATTCTACATTAAGGGATGTATTTAATATAAAATATATTTCAAGAATTTTTTTTGCTATAAGCATTTATTTCTACCAGTGGCATGGTAATATGCCTATTAGCTTCTAAATAAGTGCATACAAATAAATTGGCAGTTTAGCGACTTGTTATTGTTATATCAGTAAGCGTAAACTTTCAATTTATCTTACCTTTCAACACATCCAGTCATTTTTCCAGATTCCACTGTCGCACTTTGATTACGACAAACTCATCCATCCGCTCCGAAGATAGTATATCTCATAGGTGCACAAACCACCCAGCAACTCAGAATGCTCAAATGACCGCGTAAACTAAACAAAAAATTGATGGCGCTGTACTCGTATAACGCCCTCTGACGACTGCAGGTATCTAATTATTAACTACTACCATTCTAATAAGCCATTTGTGTACAGTCAGTTGGGTAATTTTGTATATTAGGGTAACTTACCCACTAACACTAGAAATCTTTTAGAATTAAATATTTCCTAAAAAAAATCTGCACTACCATGTTCATTTAAGTTATAATGAATTTCAATACGCTACTGCCATCTTATGCGAAATAGTAGAAAGACTACATTGTTTGTAAAATTAAATATTGTTGTGTTTTGAAACTGCTTCGGACATGTTTCGATCACATTCATACTTCGATTAGTGCGTCAAGTAAGAAAACAAAATAGGAACATTTACTGCACTAATTCAACATACCTACTTAAATAATATTATAATATACCTACATGTAGACCAACAATTATATTTTATTATATTGCAGTTAGTTATTTTATGTGTAGCCTGATCGTTTCAAAATGCACTTGCGGGCCATAAAATGCAAATGTGAGATTGTATCCGCACGGTAACATTCTAATGTTCACGTGGCACATTGAAGCGAATGAGTAATAAACCTATTATAAACATTAGATATTTCATGACACCAATAGTTGTTTTATCAACGTAAGCTAATAGGTTTATAAAAAACCATAAGCATACCCAAAATTAATTTTTTCATACTACAGTAAAAATTATTGGAACAAATGAAGAGTTAATAATTGATTCACTAGCCTTCTGAATTGACAAGACTAGAATAAATTTTACTTACTTAGAAGAATATATATGAATATCAGTAGGTATATCTAAAAATATACCTAAGTTACGTTTCCTAAACGAAACTTGCAATACAGGTGTATCCGATATAGAGGTAAATATAATAATATGTAGTAGCTGTAATCATATACGATCAAAAAGTCTTAATGCACAGGGGGTCTATCTGTAAGCATTAACGAGAAAAAAATATTTTGTAAATGCCGTGAGCTAGAGCCGCACCTGTGCCCAACCTAAATGCTGTCCCGAGTATACCCCCACATACCACTATCATTCAGCCATTACCAACTGTTAGTTTTTGTGTGGATCGCCGCTTGGAGTGCAAGCCACTTCGAACATTTTATTTTAATTCTTCCCGTCTCGAAAAAAAACGATCCTTTTAGGGACCATCATGATTCCATATAAAGAAAATCGAAGCTTGATGTATCGGCAAAAGCGCGGAAATGTATAGATTCATTTTCGCGCGACATCATAGTAAAAAGGCGTGTTGCAAATTTTCTGTATCTACATTTATTTCTGTGTAATTCGATTCAATTCATTTTGCGTTATTTGATTAAATAAATCGAAAAGAATAACTCAGATTTATGTGGTAACGTTTATTAACAACTAAATCTCGATTCGACAAAGCAAAGGAACATATTTACGTTTTTTGTAACTACTGAAGTCGCATATCCGGTGATACAGACGTTCTATCAGGATATTAAAAATAATACTTTGTAGACTTAGTAGAATGCTCTTAACAAATAAGGAATGTTTATTTTATAAAAAAGAAGAAATTTAAAATGCCTCAGTTTTACTATTTTTACAAGTATTATTTATACATAATACCACGTTTAGCGGGTGCTTAACATGATGTTTCCTTGTATCAGGCCCGGACTAAAGAATTTTTGGCTCCAAATTTTACTTTTTTTTATTTTTTAATGATGAAATCCGGTGTCGGCGGGTTTGTGCTTTATATGTCGTGTAGTTAACACCCAAGCAAAATTTACTTTTTATTTGATACACCCTGTATAAGTAATGTACTAATTAAAACAAGATGTAGGTACTTACGATCAAATACTTCTATTAATTCTTCGAATCCTCAATCTCTTAACAAGAAGGTGTATTGTCGTGGTCTACACAACTAATAAAAAATTATATGATTGCTTCAAAATAAAAAAAAGCTATTTATGTGCCTACGTCGCTTTGTTTAAATATTTGGGTAGTTTACTAGGTGTACGACTGGTAAGCTTGCACCAATCTTATTTTTTTTCAAGTGTCGTAATTATATTCCATGATTTTTAGTTTATTCATATTTTGCATTAAATTCCAAAATTTTTGGATGACGTGCCTTTAAATCTCCGGCAAAATATGGTTTTTCTGCACGATGGGGCATGTCCCATTTTTGTCTTCCACAAAAATCAAATCCACGCTTGATTATACCATATTTAGTATACAAAGTTAATTACAATCTCATACCTTTTTAGAATGTGGAATTAAAAGGATCAACGTGACTACATTAATAATCGGAGGATCAGAAGCTATTAAAAATGAATACCCATGGGTAGTTGCTGTCTACAAATATACACTATTGATCTGCAGTGGAACTATAATATCGAGGAAATACGTTTTATCAGGTACGGAAATTTAGTCATATCAGATAATGAATTGTGTTTACTGAATTATCCATCGACTATAACTATCGTAGCTGCTCACTGCTTTCACTGATTTCGAGGGGAAACACACGAAAGTAAGGAAAATTTTCCACGATTTATAGCTGGAAAATATTACAGAAATATCAGACGAAAGTGAACCATCCACGCAAAGTAGAAAGGTAGGCGCGCAGGCATATTACTATTTGCCGTTGCATGGTGGCCATTACTTCAAAACCTATAGTCGGATAAGTTAGTGAAATCGGCCTCTGCATAAATTTGGCTAATATATTTTGTGTATATAATATTGAATCCCAAAGAGTTTCAACTTCGTATTGTTCATCAATTTCAAGTAAGTTAAGAAGAAAAACGAATTATTTATTAGATGAAGCTCTGTTTTCACAGTACTTTCCTATTTTACGAGAAAAACACAGTGAGCTACTAAATTGAAAATTAAATTAAAAGCGAAAATTCGTATTCCAATATTGCGACATGTTTCTGTCCTAATTAACCATCATCGGGCAACTATAAGATGAGAAGATTTTTTTTTATGTCAAAACTTATGAATTGCTTTTACTATTAAAATTGAAATTTTAAAAAATCTCATAATTTAACAATTGAAGGAGTTTTAGTTTAATTTAAAGTATATAAATTGAAATTAAAATTGAAAAATTCAAAACCTTTATTTTTATTTTTTTTAGATATTACTCTTAAATTTGCAGGAAAAATAAATAACAGTTTATGGTTAGTACTCACTAAACGTCAATATTCGTTTTTATAAAATGATTTATCGTAATTTAGTATATATGAATACATGGAGAGAAGAAAAAAGAGCTACTAAATGTTATCCTTAACGATATTTAACTACAAAATACTAGATTTAGACGATGCATAAACAGTCTCAGCTTGGGTTACCGTCATGAAATACATTTGAATGGTGTAACATTAATTAAAATGTAGCCGATTTGGCGCGATTTTAAACGATTCATCATGTTAGCACGGTATGAGATCGACGGATCCATACGCACTAGACGTTCGCGGACTGGGCTTGATCGCATCGCGTTCTACCGAGATTCTCCAGAGAGTTTGCAATGAGACCGCGATGCGAGCGAACCCAGCTCGTGAATGTCTAGTGGATTCCTACACATCAGTGTAAAATTCATTCAGAATAAGAATGAAAATAAATTGTCAGCTTCCTTATTCTTATTCAGAAATAATAGATAAATTTTTATTCCTCATTGTATTATTCAATAATGAATTTCCACATTCATTTCATTCGTTATTCAAATAATTATTCCAATAATTATTCTTCATTTGAATAATTATTCTCCTTTTGAATAATTATTCTCAATTTGAATAATTATTCTTCCTTCGAATAATTATTCTTCATTTGAATAACTACTGTTATTCAATAAATATTCCTATTCAAATAATCTTTCATTTAAATAACTGCTTTCATTCGGGAAAGAAATAATTTTTCCATATCAGCGGTTGAGTAGTTCGAGACTCGCATTGATTTATTTCTTAAATGGCGGAATATTATTCCGCCCGAAAATTATTTTTTGATGACATCGGGAAGGTAAATAAACACTTTTTTTCAATATCAGGGAGTGGAGATTGATAGAGAGGATGTATTTATTTCTTAAAGCAATAATATTTGTTTTTTAGCAATGGCGGGAATGAAAACGGATAGTTTGCTTTATATTAGGGTTGAGTGGTTTGGTTAAAGGTCGCATCGATTTTTTTTTCTTGAATGACGAAATATATTTTTCAGCAATGGTAAGAAGCGGTATGAATACTTTTTGAGTGGTTGGTTAGAGGGTCGCATCGATTTTTTTTCTTGAATGGCGGAATATATTTTTCAGCAATGTTAAGAAGCGGTATGAATAACTTTTGAGTGGTTGGTCGTATCGATTTCTTTTCTTGAATGACTGAATATATCTTTCCGCAATGTTAAGACGCGGTATGAATAACTTTTGTTAACATCAGAGGGTGGGAAGTTGGTGCAGGAGACGCATTAGTTTTTTGAATCATGATAATTCTTTTTTGATGCATCGGGAAGGAGAGACTTACTTTTTTTTTCAATAACAAGTAGTGGGGATTGATAGGGAGGATGTATTTATTTCTTAAAGCAATGATATTTGTTTTTTAGCAACAGCGGGAAGGAAAACGGATAGTTTGTTTTATATTAGAGTTGGGTGGTTGGTTCGAGAGCCGTATGGATTTTTTTCTTGAGTGACGGAATATACTTCTCAGCATGTTAAGACGCGGTATGAATAACTTTTGTTAACATCAGAGGGTGGGAGTTGGTGCAGGAGACGCATTAGTTTTTTGAATCATGAAAATTCTTTTTGATGGCATCGGGAAGGAGAGATTACCTTTTTTTTCAATATCAGGTAGTGGGGTTGATAGGGAGGATGTATTTATTTCTTAAAGCAATGATATTTGTTTTTTAGCAACAGCGGGAAGGAAAACGGATAGTTTGTTTTATATTAGAGTTGGGTGGTTGGTTCGAGAGTCGTATGGATTTTTTTCTTGAGTGACGGAATATACTTCTCAGCAATGTTAAGACGCGGTATGAATAACTTTGTTAACATAGAGGTGGGGAGTTGGTGCAGGAGACGCATTAGTTTTTTGAATCATGAAAATTCTTTTTGATGCATCGGAAGGGAGAGAGTTACTTTTTTTCAATATCAGGTAGTGGGATTGATAGGGAGGATGTATTTATTCTTTAAAGCAATGATATTGTTTTTAGCAACAGCGGAAGGAAAACGGATAGTTTGTTTTATATTAGAGGTTGGGTGGTTGGTTCGAGAGTCGTATGGATTTTTTTTCTTGAATGACGGAATATACTTCTCAGCAATGTTAAGACGCGGTATGAATAACTTTTGTTAATATCAGAGGGTGGGGAGTTGGTGCAGGAGACGCATTAGTTTTTTTGAATCATGATAATTCTTTTTTGATGGCATCGGGAAGGAGAGATTTTTTTTTTTTTCAATAACAAGTAGTGGGGATTGATAGGGAGGATGTATTTATTTCTTAAAGCAATGATATTTGTTTTTTAGCAACAGCGGGAAGGAAAACGGATAGTTTGTTTTATATTAGAGGTTGGGTGGTTGGTTCGAGAGTCGTATGGATTTTTTTCTTGAGTGACGGAATATACTTCTCAGCAATGTTAAGACGCGGTATGAATAACTTTTGTTAACATTAGAGGGTGGGGAGTTGGTGCAGGAGACGCATTAGTTTTTTTGAATCATGAAAATTCTTTTTTGATGGCATCGGGAAGGGAGAGAGTTACTTTTTTTCAATATCAGGTAGTGGGGATTGATAGGGAGGATGTATTTATTTCTTAAAGCAATGATATTTGTTTTTTAGCAATAGCGGGAAGGAAAACGGATAGTTTGTTTTATATTAGAGTTGGGTGAAAAAAAAAACATTTATAAAAAAATGTAATCTTCGGCAGTTTGAATTTAAAATCTTCAGTTCACACAGTAATTTGTAAATTGACTAACAACATGTTTCAGTAATTTTAATGTAAATGTAATTTTTAAATAAGTTTTAAAATGTCAGTGTGATTGTCCCTCAATGTATAAATAAATTTAATTTATAATAAACAATTTTCTGAGGAAGACAACAGTAATAAAGTTTGTCGAAACGTAGAATGAAGAGTTTGATTGTTTAAAAAAATTTAATTCATTATATAGCAACCAGCCGCTAACTCACGAAAAAAGAAAAAACATTAAATTACAAAATGCACCCTTGTTTTCATCTCAACACTGTTACAAATAATTAACAAAAAGTTCACAGAGTAGTCTCACAGTTTCGCTCCGTGAACGGTGAAACTTCATCAACAACTCTAACACCAATAATTATTGGGATTAAAAGACTTGGTGGTATGCTTGTTTATACGTATGTTTCATAATCGAGGGCATGCATTATTTTTGTAATAATAAAATCTAGATCGGACGGTACGCATTGTTTTTTTTTTAATAATGGAACTAACTGAAAAAATATAGTAATGCGCAATCGTTCCAAAACATTGCCAAGAGTTGATTGAAAGAGATTGAAGAGAATATAAACACTGCCAGAATTTAATTGAAAAAGGATACATATCTGTCCATTTAACTACCGGAGTGAAATTTCTGGTTATTCTCTATTCTGTGACACAGTTTTAAGTTTCATGTACGCTTCTTTTCTGTTTGAAAACATTGAAAACTATTGCCGCCGAAAAATACAAGTAAATATTCCTTTCAAATATTTTATTACATGTAGGTGACTGTTGCATATATTAAAAACTGTGTACTTAACTTCTTTCTTAGACAATCAAGTAGACAATATATCTCCTTATTGTAATAAGTTTCAATAGTAGAAAAAAAATAGTTTCAAGGTCAGGTACAACTATTATGATATTAATCCCAACCCTGACGCGTTTAAACGCAAAAAAACTTCTACTCTTTGCAGCACATATAAGAAGATATATGTGCATATAAGTACCTGCATCGAAGTTTATTCCGTTATTTGAATGACGATTTATTTCGTGGAAAATTATTCCAGTAATGCTTTATTTAAATAACGTTTCATTCAATAATTCCTTATTCAAATAACGCCGGACCACTTCATTCGGCAATAACCTAATATCGAATAAAGAATAATTGATTAAAATTTCATTCAAATAATCATTTGAATAAAGAATTATTCTTTGGTGCCCAACACTGTTGTACGCATAACTAAAGGCACCGTTACACACAATATTGCGCGCATGCAATTGTTGTCAATGTTTAGAAGTTCCTTTTCAACCGTCACGTTGCGTTGTAAGTAACGCTTGAAGCATACAAATTCAAGCCCAATCAGCGGGGAAACATGTCTCACAGCTTCGGGAAATTTAAAAACACAGACTATATTGCAATTTTAAGAGATTTTATATTTCCACTTTTAATGAATAAATTCTTAAGGTATAGAACTGATTATTCAAGGAACTGTAGCGAGAAAATAATTCTCAGTAGTACTTCCTAATTTGTAATTGAAGCAGCGCTTCTTGTGGAAAAAAAACTTCGATTTAACTTTCTACTTTTGATAAAGAAGTTTGTGCTTCTTGTTTCGAACTATCGGCAAAATTCAAATGCTTTTAGCGGAACGAGCTTGTTCATGCACAGAATTATGTTTGCGAAATATAAAGTTTAAGGCTGATGGTATATATTGTTAGCGCATCTTAAAAGCGCCGCCTGTAATCTATGAATGTTGTTTCCTCACGCGTACCATTTTCCCTTATTAATGGGTACCTTGCAGAAACTTTCTTCATGCTGGAACGGGCGTAACGTTGATTTCATGGAATCAAAGTTTTAAGGTATTAATATTGTTATAAATGTTTTCTACTAACCCGAATATGTTTTAATGCAGTAAGCTGAATACGTTATTTTAGTAGGGAAGAATGGAGTTAATTGTAATAATTTTTAATAACCGCGCTTTTTCACATTGGCCATATCAATAAATTTATTTACTTGTGTATAGAAGGATAAGTTTGTGGTAATTCAGGACCCTTATGTTCATAAAATGTGCTTAATTCGCTTTTGGGTTGAAATTTAAACAAAGCTTTAAACATTCCAGCAGACTGAATAGACCAAAAGTAGATTCTCAGGATTTAAGTGTTAGTTTCTGATGTCGCATAATGTCGAATAATACGTATTTATTCCTTACATTCAATTTATGCACATCTGATACTATACCTTTGAGAATTAGGAAAGAGTAAAACTCACAATAATTTTCAATAAACACAAGTAGCATATATTTTTCTACAGGCTGTCATCGACAACCATCGCGTCCAATTCAGAGTAGATGACACCATCTCAAAATGGATAATACTATAGATAAGCTTTAAGAATGCTTTTTGTGTGCTTTATACTCGTCCAGAATCTCTTGCCGTTAAAAAATGAGCATAAAACGGATTAGATTAAATTAAGATTGAAGTGGCTATATTGACTCGTTTCGTCTGGGCCTTTTGAGATCTATTGTGACCTCCTTCGTCCTAGAAGATGCTCTCTAATTTTTCCCTGTTAATTAGACCTATCATCCTTGAGAGTTGCTCCTTTATGTAGCTATTAGCTATGGGGTAGTGGGGTAGGCATACTTGCAAGTGTGGTACACATACGTACACTGTTGAAAATATTACGGTGTTGGCGTTAATTTTGCGCTAGTCAAATATTTAGTGTTGATTTTCCAAACTTTGCCAGACGAGTTGACTACGCGTATTTAATAAACAAGAAATGACTAGAATTTCGTGTGATTCTTTGTTGAGATATGAGGATTGAACTATTTTCTAGACATTCAGAAGCGTCAACCAATCAGAATTTTTCCCTCGGATGAAATATAGAAACGCCACCTATTCTAATACAGTATTGCATTATACGCACCACCTGCATTACACGTGTATCTGTTTTCGTGTTTGATTCTCCGTATTAACATATCCAAACAAACCACCAATGTGACTGACTTGTAAAGTGTAACCTCGTGTTATTAACGTTAATTCCAGTGGGGCATAAAAAATTTCAACATCTTAAAGATGTATTGGGAACATCTATTTACGCAATTAGTTAGACTTGAATCAAATAGCATAAACATTCACTTAATTTATAATGTTCTCAAAAAATCATTTAAAATTAACACGTATTAGTTGAAACCAAGATTGTGAATGAGTGGTTTTTGCATATTTATAATTGAGAAAACGTCTTAAAGAGGAGAATATTATAGCACTAAAAATAGGAGTTGCATATTAAAAAGACGTTGTGTTTAAGAAATGGTATTAAACACCAATAGATCGCATTCATTTAGTTAAACAGCTAGTAAAGTCTGTCAGATCAAATAAAATGTGACTAGAAGTATTTTATAATCCACGTGTCAGTTGACAAAATAACCCGCTTAACAATAGACAATACTGACTATCTTTGCTCGTCAAATTTAAACTTCTATAGTTCTCGACAAAATAACACGAAAAGATGTGGACCTCTCCTGACTATTAAATTAGTCAAAAAAGTGTTAAAATTTTCAACAGTGTATGCATATTTAGTCTGCAATGGCAAGTCAGCAAACCTACTATAATTTTGGCAATCTTCCTGTCTTTATTTGCAGTTAGTAGGTATTTACGAAATTCAGGTCTCTGTTCCTTTAGAATTCTTTTGCCTGTCTGTGTTCTGGCGACTTTCGCCGCCACTTCTGAACTCGTTATGTATCCAATCCGTGATGGTATTTAATAATGCCAAAGAATGGGTCAGCTCTAACGAATGACCTGGACGCACTTCGTCTGCCCAGATGAGAATCTAGACCAGTGTTGATTTCTTTTGGGTGTCATCCAAAGTCAGCTTAGAATCAACACTTGCAAAACCAATCCCTTAAATGTTGACTGGGTGTCAAAGAAAATACCGTTGTGTATTAGGTGAAACTTACCAAAAGGCAATTTTTAGATTTCTTTTCAGCTATTGCACCATGGTCTGTTTTAGAGCCGTCTATATACCAGTTCGAGTCAGTGCTTACTGAAGTACCTTTCTCCCAATCCCGCTTATCTGCTAACCATAAAGCAAATTTTTGGTTAGCAGATTTATATATATTTATTTAATATTTAGCAGTTGTCTGCTGGAGTACAACAACTTAAGTATTGTACTCCAGTAGAAAGAGACGAAACGCAAAAAATTACCAACATGTCTCATGCAATGTCATTCAATTCATTTCATCAATCATTTTAAATCTTAAATTTCTACCAACTGCCACGCCCAGAACCTATGATTCATCAACTAGAGGTAATACATTGCGTCAATCTTTAAAGCTAAACTATCACATCCAAAGAGATGGTTCGACGCCCGAATAATATAATATTTGGTAGGATTCAGTTTCAGAAAATTATCTGCGGATACCTTTGGGAACCTAATTTAGAACGCATTTAAATCATTGTTAAATAAATTAATAGGCTGCATGTTTTTTAAAATTTAGATCGTAAATAATGACGATTCCAACCTCCAACCTAAATACATAGCTGACTTGGTGGCAACTTACTTTTATCTACTTATTTGTAGTTTCATGGCTGTTACAATGAACAAGTTTCCAATGCAAAATTCTAGTAATATCCGAATAGCCTTAATACTGGTGACGGATATATTCTAATATTTAGAAACTTCTCCTTTCCAAAAAAAAATAACAAATCGTAACCGGCGCTTCACACTCCCTGAACCATAATCGTTACCACATAAATCCATCCACATGCTTTCCTCTTTCAAGTCCTCAGTGACAGAATTAGTAGCCCTGAAGACGCAAGTTAGGATAAAGCGTAAGTCAAAAGGAATTCCAAAGCATGCTTTTAACTTAGCAGTATATAGTGTACAACAACCAACACCAGGTACATGTGTCTCATCGAAGACTGGGTCTTTGATTACAACCCTATTTTTGAATTTAGGAAAACATCTATTATACAATAGCTTTACAGAATTCAATGCTACATAACTTAAAAATGTTTTTAGCTATACGGGATGTTCCAAAAGTAGAAAAACACATACTTACTTCGTTATTTTAAATAGAACACTCTATATATTATCCACCTTTAAATTCTACGTAGAAAAACAACATGACTTTATATAAGCTACTATATGTTTATCTACAACAGCAACGTTCTTATTTACGCTCTTGTAAAAATGGCTCTGCTGCAAGCTTTCGGATAAGACGACGTTCTTTGTACATGCATTTGTTTTAGATATACATATTTTAAGTAACATACGTACTTACATACTTAGCTCGATACACCATTGAAATTAAAATCGATATAATTAATATACAGGTGCCAACTATAGTTCTGAACATTGGCTTAACTTTAGCCCAAGATCACTTAATTTGTTTAAATAGCAGCACATTTGCTGTAAATTAACCTTTACGCAAAGCCCTTTCTTCTTTGTGACGACTCATGCAGGATATTGTAGTTATTTTTTAAATAAATTTAATTTTTAAGTAAGCTAAATATATAAACGCATTATAACTAAATGAAACCGCAAATTAGTAAGCACACATCGGTATCAGATCATACGGTTTTTAAAAATAGAAAGGCATTTAATATCATTCGCCTATGATTAGCAGAAACTATATTACCTTTATTATATATATATTATTGTTTATTACCGTAACTTACCAAACAACCACTATATGTAATCAATAATAATTAAATGTCAAAGCTACCAATAAATAATTTATTTTAGATAATGCGTTTTCCCTGATTTATTTATTTTTCTTTTTTGGGCTACCTAAAGAAATTTGCGTATAACAATGAGCCATCTACATAGGAAAATAGGAAGAATGCGGAAGGCTTCCATCCATTTCATAAAATTGATGGAAAAACTACCGCAAAATTTGCAAAAGTGGGTATAACAATACTTAGCAGAAAGAGGATATATTTTTGAACATCTACTATAATGTTTGATAATTAAAAATAATTGCTGATAATACTTTTAATTAAGGATGTATTTTGTTGTGATTTAATGTTCATTTGTTTTTTAACATAAATAAAAGACAAACATTAAGTCTTATTTTAATGGTGTATTAATAGAATACTTAAGTAATCAAGTAAATATATAATAAAATAAATAAGAAAATAAATACACAATCACTGAGACGTAAGAACGACAAAGTATTACTTACAAAATTATTTGTTGGCAGTTTTGATGTTTAACTATTATGCTAGTGAATTAATTGCCATGGCATGCCCTATTCAAAATAGGTATAATTATTTCTGCTAACTATCATTAACTATCACTCTTTTTTCAAAAAAATATGTTATTTTAGTTTTATATTCTCGATTCGTTTCAATACACTTACTAAACCCTAAATCTTGTTTCTTTTGGCTTAACTTATGTACTTATGTACTGTGATGGTGTCATTAATATGTATTTCTAGCACAAATTAAATTAAACACATCTAAGTAAGGAAAATAGTACAACTATAACAGGAAAAATAAATGTATTCAATACAAATTAGGCAAGATAACACTTGCGCACTAGAATACCCATGCAGGTGCTTGGCGAGACTTTGTGAGACTCGAGAAATAGTCGAGACTCACGAGCCTGTAAACCATCAAGACAAGAAATCTTGTCTTGACGTTGACTGTATCGAGATGATTTCTCGTATCGCTCGAATTAACACGTATAAACATAAGATATAGGTGCTACTTAAAAGACTGCTTGGGCTAACGTTAAGCAAATGGTCAGGATTATAGTGGACAGTTGTATATAATTATATTGATTTTGCTTTCATTGTTGTATCAAGCTAAGCATGTATGTATGGTATTTAAAATACGAATATCTAAAACAAATGCATATACAAATTACGCCACCTTATCCGAAAGCTTGCAGCAGAACCATTTTTTACAGAAGCGTAAATAATGAAGTTGTTATTTTAGATAGATATATAGTAGCTTATATAAAGTGATGTTGTTTTTCTACGTAGAATTTAAAAATGGCATAGTATATACACCTGTACCTACGTATTACTTTAAATCCCAACATAAGCTGTAAAGTACCTCCAATTTATAACTATTTTTGACTATAGAAATAATGATATAGTAAAAGAGAATACCCCGAAATCCCCTAAGTTATACCAGTTCATTATTGTGCTCGTATTACTTAGTTACCAACTACAAATTACGTAATAGTGTGCTTTATATCCACGCGGGCATAAACGCATAAAAACAGTTTTTGGTTAGCGTATTAACAAACTTAAAACATATTAAATTAAACTATTAAGTAAATATCTACTCAAAATTATTTAGTTGAATACACATAAAACTGGCAATTCTGGAGGAAGTAAATTGCTTGCAGCAAACGTTAATTCATGTTTCATTATCTAGGTATCAAGTTTCTGCAAGGAAAATGCAGCTCTAGAAGGTATGCTTGCTAATATCCTTCAAACGTCATTTTTGCGAAATATTCTTCAACAGCCGACGTACTCTTCCATCCACCAAGGCGTCTCAACGTGGCTATACTGGTTCTACCTTCTGCTAGAAGAGTTGCCGATGTTAGACGCAGACGGTGATCTGCGTGCTTGCCAGGATCGCCCAAATCTAGATATCTTGCAATGATGCACCTTTTTTTTTTCAAATATGCTTTTTTCAACTAGCTTTACAGTACGGCGACCTTGTGTATAATTCGGAAGAAGTGTTTTCTAACGAGGGAAATGGGACTCTAAATTTAAAATTAGATAGTTAAAATGTTTCGACAAAACCGCCTGCTATTTAGGACAAATTAGAAGATTCAATTGTAGAAGGTGCGAATTTTTTTTGGAAGTGGTTTTTATTGCTTTTCTTGTTACTATGGATATCCAAGAATAAATACACAATTTTATTTATATACATGCCCACACGTGCATGTGTTACACACAGTTTCATAGTGAAACATAAACCCAATATTTTGCGAGAAATGCATAACTTCGATTTTATAGATTGTTAGTATGTTGTAAAGAATGTAAAGGTAAACTACGTGCGCACAGTGTTCACAAACGGTTGTTTCTGCACACTACTGAATTTTGTATTATGTCTTATTTGTCTATATCAATGCAGACAGGTTATAGGGGTAAAGTTTGGAAATTATGTACACTAGACTCTACAAGTAGCACACACCATTGTGCATAAATAATTTGTTAGACTGTCAGCTATATATCCGCCCCTTCTGCTACTAGTTAATTTGGCAAATACGAGCGTATTCTCCCGTTGATAAGCAGACATACTAAACATCTATCAAAATTTCTTAGTATTCTCTTTTATTTTTTTTTTTTGTTGTTTAGGTCGATTAAAATTCAGAAAACACTTAAATCTTCATTTATTTTATTACTTTTTCCCTTTCTTTTTTTCTGCTGCGATTGTTTCGTTATAATTACTAATAACATTTTGAAGCAGATAAATTTTAGTACCTATTCAATCCTTAATTACTATTTTTTTTATCCCTAACATATTTTACATTATGTTAGTTCTATCATGTGCCATCAAGTCAGCCAATGTCAGTAACATATTTATACTTGAATGTGGTTTAGTTAATCAAACATAAAACAAACAAAAACTACATTTAAGCACAATACAGTAGGACCCCCATTATCCGGGGCTCCATTATCCGGGGTTCCAATTATCCGGAGACGCAAGGGGGCAATTTTTATTTTTTATTTCTTTTTTAAATACAAAATGGTTTTTAATTTATTATAATGCACTATTGTTATTTTTATAACAAAACTAATGCGTTACATTGCAATTATTGCAATGAAATTCCTACTGGGCTATTCTCCCTGCTGGAGGAGAATTATTTGCTCAGTTGCGCTTTAGTCTCCACTCAAATAAGACTAAGATGGCCCAAAAAAGAAGCGCGTTTATTATGGTAACAAAAAAATTGGTATGTAATCGGGTAGAGAAAGGTGAAATTGTCGCTGAATTCGGAATTGGCGAGCAAACAGTTCGTGATATAGTGAAGAAGAAAAAAAGACATTTGCGACTTCGTATCGTTGTCATCCCAAACTAGCTGTTCTCGGGAGGAGCCATTCTCCGCTTCGCATGGATGGCTTCACAAATTCAAAAAAAGCACGGTATCAGGGAGTTGGCCATTCAAGGTGAGAGTCTTAGCGGTGATAATGTTGCAGCCACGTTGTTTATTGAAAATTTCAACTGTTTGGTCAAAAAAATTGATCTAACTCCCCATCAAATTTATAATGCGGATGCATCGGGCTTGTTTTGGAAAATGGTTCCTTCAAAAACGTTAGCAGCTCAGTCCGAAATATACGCTCCTGGTCACGAATCCAGCAAAGAACGACTCACAGTTATGACTTGTTCTAATGCTTCAGGAGAACACAAATTAAAATTAATTGTTATAAGGAGAGCAAAAAAACGACGATCGTTTAAAGGAATCGAAATTAGAAGTCTTCCGTGTGATTATTATAACCATCCAAAAGCTTGCATGTTCAAGTAATTTTTTCATCGTGATTTAAAGAAAAAATTGTGCCTTCAGTGCGTAACCATTTAAAGAGAAAGGTCTGTCCGTTTCGGTTTATTACTCGACAATGCTCCGTCCCATCCAGCCGAGTTAATTTTGACAACAGAAGATTGACAAATTTTTGTTCATTACCTTCCACCAAACGTCACATCCCTGATCCAGCCATGGATCAAGGGGTGATATCCAGTTTAAAGAGAAGGTGCAAAAAATATTCTTGAGATTTCTTCTTGAAGAAAATAACGCACCGACCGATGAAAGAAATTGTAAAGAAGTGGACGATAAAAGACCCAATTTTTTTCAGTGTGTGAAGCCTGGGCAGACTTACCCTCTACAACATTAAAAAGTTCATGGTCAAAAATATTAGACCAAAGAGGTTTCTGTCCCAGAAACCTCACAAGATGTTGAAACGAATCATTTGTTATAACGTCGAAAGCTCTTCCGGATTTCATCCACGTTGATAGGGATGATATGATAAATTGGCTGGAATGTGACATGAACGAAGAGGGATTCGAACAACTGATGGATACCAAAATAGCCGATCTCCACAGAAAAGACAAGCCTTCGACCTCTGCGCAGATTGGCTACGGAAACGAGAGCGATGACAACGACGATTCGTTTTCTTTCCGAAACGAATAAAATTAAACACAATGATGCATTAGAGGCGACGAAACTTCTACTAAATTATTTTGAACAGGAGACGCCGATTATAGTAGAATTACCTTGCTACGTGCGATAAGAACCGATATTAAAAGAAATATTTAACAAAAAACAAAGTAAAATTGCAGATTTTTACTCAAAATAATAATTCAATTCAAAACGTACATACATAGTACATACATATGCACGTATGTACGTGTATTTTTGTATGTAAATAATGTAAATTAATGTACAGAAAACATTTATTCTTAATATAAAACTTTTTGGATGATTTTTTCGACAGTTTTTTCTTTAAATTAAGCTTTAGCCTAGAATTTAGGTTAATAAAATGTTGTATTCGATTATCCGGGGTTTTCGATTATCCTTGAACATCCTCCCCGTCATTACCCCGGATAATGGGGGTCCTACTGTACTAACAAATAAAAGTATACGACAATATATACAAACAAACTGATAGACAATCATTACATTTACTAGAGTAAAATAGATTTAAAAAAGTTAAAGTAAAGTAATGCAAGGGCATGTCCGTTATTTAGTTTCATCTACAGCTGGCGGTCGCAATGCCCTCAGTAATATGGTGAGTTACACGAGTTTCGAGTGATGCAAACATTCAATGGGAGACCGCATAGTTAATGGAATGGTTAGTGAACGTTCGTGGAAATAGGGGATGATAAGTTTACAATTTCAATTTAACGTTAGCACTAAAACGAGTATTTCACATTAATTAGCCGAAAAAAAAAAACAGTTTGAAATAGAATTGCCACATATTTAGTAGTAATTCAGCGATTTTAATTAGAAGTACATGCAGGGTATTTCACTGGGAGGATAACTCGTATAATTTGTACATAGTAACAGATACGAAAAAAAGTTTTTATAATTTTTTTGCAGGATTACAATTTATCATTAACCTGCAACTATTGGCATTTGTACAAAGTATAGCCTCAATTTACTTTTCTTAAATACAATACCCCTATTATTTTTACATTTTTAAAAATATCAGTAAATTTTTAACAGTTAAGATGTAGAATATCTTAAGCTCAAACCGATTAATTCTCATATCTTTGATGATTTTAAAATTATTTCAATTACGTTGTGTAAGAAAGTCGGTTGTAATTTGATTAATACCTTAAAATAAGTGAACCAAAGTTTCAAATATCTTAGTACAGATCTAGTTGCACTTTCAAGTGAGTTCATATCCCAAACTTAAGATACAGGCTGCTCGTCACTAATGTGAAAACTCGGGGAAAAAATCAATAGGGAGTATCTCATTTTCTTTCAATAGACCACCCATTACATGTTTACATCATTGAATTCCTGTTAATAATTGTTTTTATTTTTGTCAAGCATGCCCTAAGTCTATCTGCTCTACTTTTTGAGTTATGTTTTTAATTAATTTTTCATTTTCTGGTTGTATTCATAATTTTAATAGTTAACGATTTCATAATAACAATAGATTAGATTATTGAGAGATAGAGTACGCATTGTTCTATTAATCGTCCCATCCACTGCGACCACTAGGGTCTATTGTAGAGCAGGATGTCATCTTAAGTTCATCGAACAAGTTCAAGTGCTCAAGATAACTCGGTATCTTGCTGAAGGAGATTGTTTTCAAGTTTTCTAGGAAGAGGTCAACCTTCTCCGAACTAATATCTATGTCTGTAGCGGCAGGGCAGTGGCAGAAAATATGGTCAACTGTCTTCACGTTGGCTTTCAATCTCATTCCGGTATATAAATAAATCTAGATGTGGGGCGACTTGTAAAAATTGCATGAAAGAAACACATTTACCAAAAGGTGTCAAATATTGAATTTAAACATGCAACATAAGCTCATCTAACCATTTTAAAACCTATATCAGTTGCTTTGGTAACTTTGCAGAGAAAGACTACTAGTATTTCAGATGCTGTATATTCGAGAATGTTGTAAAAATACCTTTACAAAAAACACGGTTTTAATAATAAAATAATTCTTGCATGAAACTGCTCCCTCAGCGCCAGTAAAATGAATGTTCAGCTTTTGGTTTTTTTCATTGAGATGCTAGGAAGAGAATGGGTACAGAAATTGAAGCAAAACTTTATTTTTGTTCTAACTATACAACGAAAATGAAAATACATAAACTGAAACATAAGGTTTATGTTATGTATTTTTTTTTCTGTTTTTAAAAGTGATGCGTACCACCTTTAATTTTAGAGAATAATTTGTTGATATAAATCAGCCCAACCCGGTTTACATGTATAGAAGTTTTGCAGAAATCTCAACGCTTATTTTTAGGGACATAATTAGAGTTGGGCAATTGTCGCGGAGTAGATATGTTTGCGACGCGGTCCTCAAATAATGTATATAAATAAGCAGATAAATCGATTATCGTAATTTAGTATGTATTTATAAAACATAAGTCATATTAATAGACAAAGCGAGCGAACAAACGGGCCACCTTACAATGCATTCGCACTTTATATCACTACATATTTAGATAAAATAATTTTTTGTTTACATTTTATAAGAAAAAACAGGCACTGCTGTTACTGACTTGCAACTCTACGGTTCATCTGCTTTATTGCAGTACATCAGTTGGAGCGCATGTTCTGAATACCCAGTTGCCGCGCCGGAAAATTTGCCCAACTCTACACATGATCTTTATAGCTTTTATATTTTATGTCATACACCTCGACTAAAACAATTACTTCTTCCTCCCCTGTGTTATTAACTTTTTGACTCATCTTTTACAATCAATTTTTATCTACAGAATATATCTGTACAATGTTTATGAGGTACTATTTTTATCATAGCGCAGGTATTCACACGCCGAGTCTCTCACTCAAAACTAAAATCGGATCGATAACGACCGACAGTGGAAACCGATAAATTCGGCCGGTCGATTGTCCGCTACGACTAACGGACTTTTGGAAACCAAGGCTATTTATTACAGGATAGAATAGAATAGAATGGATAGATAGCTTTATTATTGCAGTGTTTCAATACAAAAGTAACAATGCAAACGTCAGGTCAAGAGCAAATATTTATAAACGTGTATTTAGGTTAGAAATGCTGCTATTATGTATGCTCTATTTCTAGTAATACTTTGTATACATAATGGTTTTAATGTTGACAATTTTTTACAGTTTTAATATGTGATGCAATTTGTTATAGTACCTCAGGCATTATTATTCTAAATTGTTCTCATTTAGTTGAGTGTATGCTTTAGTAGCGATAATCGGTTTTAACCTTGTGAATACTCATGTTGTAATTCATTATCCTCGAATAAGTATTTGTTTTTAAGTAAGAAGATAAGCAATTCAAAAATGTAAATACCATATACAGTTAAATGTTAGTTTGTTTGAAGAATCTCTGCAAGACTGACAAGGACCTCGCAATTGTAAATCGCAGATTTTAATAAACTTTGTCAGTTGTAGTATCCATGGAGTTTACTCAAGACGCTTTTTATGCTGCGGAACTTAACTTTGATAGGTAATATAATCTTACATACATCCAAACGCGTATAACTCGAAAACTATCACATATAACCATTTACCGCCTGGTATAAGTTTACACTGATTTTCGACCATACAATGCAGCAATAACAGTATACAGAGTCTCTCCTTAGAACAAGTAATTGCTAAAATTTATATTTTTGTGGACACCCTGTATAACTTTTTAATTACTTTCTACAGCTATTGATCATAAAAAATGTCATTATATACCCGATTTCTGAAATTCGATAAAATAAGCACAACATACGTCATTCACGTTTACGTCATTCACGTTTACTGAACACCCTGTATATAAATTATCTTATACAATCGAAAGGGCTGACTAAAGCATACAGTCCTCATGAAACTTTTTTCTATCTCTTACCGTTTAAAGTTATTCAGAAAAAAAAAAACAAATTGGGCCAAATTAAGGTGAATTGCACCCCTAAGTTGAAATTCGCCAGCAAAAAATTCGCGATTTACAGTTCGCGAGGTTCCCTTGTGAGAGTATTCGAGTTTATTAATCACACGTAAAATCTTTTTCTGTATCAAAAAAACTCCGTTTAAGTCACTACCACCACCCCAAAAAAACGATTCCATATTTTATGTTTGAGTAGTAGCAACCATAATACATAATACGAAGCAGATGCCAACTTACTATATCTCCAAGTCGACGAATCGCAAAGCAATAGCTACATAGTTTTTTACAAAGCACATTGACGTGATCTTTCCATTTTAAGGTTTTGTCGACTGTAAGACCAGCAGCTTTAACACAAGTGCGGACGGAATATTCGCATTTATTAATATTCACAGCTTCTGGGAGAGTTTGAAGTTTGTTACATTTGAAGAAGATGATTGATTTATTGTGGTTAATTTTAAGCTGGTTGATAGTTAACCATTCCTCAATTGTATTTAAATAAGTGCTTCTAGATCGATACTTAATCTAGTGTACTACCAGTGATTAAAAAAGTAGTATCGTTCCGCAGTATTTACAAGTTACTTACAAGGAAGGTGGCTTGAGATTATAAATATTATATTAAAGTAAACGATAAATAGTAAATGGACCTAGTATGCTACTGTGGCACACCTTTTGTTATTGTCATGTTATCTGAAAGAGCAGCCTTATTTTTAATTTAACATGCACTTTTTGTTGACGCTCGTGTTAAGTAGGATGAAAACCAAGCTAAAGCGTTACTCTTATTCATAGTGCTCAAGCTTCTGTAAATATGGAATGGTTTATGCTATCAAACGCTTTTGAAAGATCTAATAAGTAAGCAAAAAGTTATTTGTTTATTCTCCAAGGCATTTAAAATTCCGCTTGTTAGTTCGAAAAGTGTAGTTTCCGTATCTAAACTTGTAAAAAACTTTAATAGATATAGTCTGTATTTTTCAAACTGTCTACATCACGGATTTATAATTGGAACAACACAGCTTGTTTAAGTGAATCCGGAAAGTTCAGCTGAAAAGGATCATTTATAATGTGTGCTATGATTCTATGAAACTGGAATTACATTTTTTTTAAGAAACTACTAGGGATATTGTCAATACCCGACGATCTACAGTTCTTTAAGGATTTAGATCTACAGTTCATTTGCATCTGTTGGTTGAAAGTAAAAAGAATAAGGATTATATTTAAATTGAAATCAGAGTATTGTGTATGAGCTGTGAATTTATCTGTGGTGAGAAAAGTATGGTTGAACTGATTAGCAAGATTTTTAAGATTGAAACAAGTATGGTTGGTATAACTAGTAGTCCCACCAATGTGAGAACGAACAACACGCCAAATGTTCCTACTTGGGTTCGCTGCTGATAATAGCTGATGGTCATGATAATCTCGCTTCGATTCAATTATTGCGTTGTTATATATGGTGTTATAAAATATGTAAGTATCTTTATAATCTGAATTGCGAGCATTTATTAACTGTAACGAACTGACTGTGTTCCTAAGATCTAAAATATCCTTAGGCGGCCACCAACAGTCAACAGATTCGAATTGGACTTTCTTTACTGGAAAATGAGCATTAAAATATCTCAGAAACACAGTCAGAAAAATGTTAAATTGTTCGTTAGTGTCTCTATTGTTCCTGTATACTTCCGACCAATCTTCTTCAGATATATTACGTAAGAACTCATTTATATTACTTTCACTAAATGAACGTAACAATTTAAATTGTTGCACATTTTTTACATTCCTCAAAGAGAACGAAAGTATTTGATTTTTATGATCTGAAAACCCAGTCGAATTGACCACAGTACTAGTTACATCAAGTTTGTGGTAATACCCTCCTTCAAGTAGAAAGGTATTGTCGAGGCAGGATTGTGCAGTGTTTGAAATCCGAGTTGGCTCCGAGATTAAGATTTCTGCTCCAAACGATGCTAAGATTTCGTTGATCCGGTCACTTTTATAGTCCTTCTGTAGCAAATTTACGTTAAAATTATGACGATTATGTACAGATTTGAACAACTGTCAGTCGTGGTCGGTTCCTTGGAATCCCTAGCTTTATAGAAAATGCGGTACGCCGCGCCGACGGAGAACGTAAAACGAGTTACTGATTGACACAGATGCAAATCAATATTTTAAAGTAAACAACTTACACAGTTCTCTTCATTTAGATTTAACATAAAATATACATGCATATAAAGTTATAGAATATACGATCACGGCAAATTTTACATTGAATTAAGAATTTAACTGAAATAAAATATATTCTCTGAAATAAAATAAGTATTTGTTTTTTTTATCACGCTGCTGACTTGTAAAACAAATATAAAAATAATATAAATTATACCGTACCATTACACAGGGCTCGATTTGGTTAATTCAACAAATTATATGCAATCTTAGGTTTAAATTGAACAATCTAGAGAAATATCAGTTCACTTCAATTGCAATGACATTGTCAAAAAGGAACAAATTGTTTGTTTCAATATATATCTGATATACTTAAAGCAGCATTATTGTGTTGTGTGTTTAATTTAAAGAAATTAACTTTTTTCGTTACAAAGATTGATGATTTGGGGTTAAATATATTTGCTTAAAAATACTATAAGACTTAAGCAGATGTCACTGGAATCATTCGGCTTTATCTGTATTAATTTTAGGTTCCTTAACTTAAACAGATGCATTATTAGTTTGCACATTACATACACGATTAACAATACTCTAAAGGTTGAATTGAGTATAAACTTTTTTTCTGTGAACAGGAATTCAATGGGGTAGACATATACAGTATGTATATATTTAAGAAAAATGAGATATCCCCAATTGAAGTCGTCTGAGTTTCCACTTTAGGGACGAACACCAAGTATTAGTAAGATATTTCGAAATTTGTTTCACATATTATTCGGTAATTAAATTACACATCTAAGTTATATTTTCTCTGTTAAAAATGCAATAGTAATGTACGTATTGCATTTAAGAAAACAAATTTGAATCCGTATAGAGGATGCGAAACAATCTGTAGGAATCCCGATAATTTTACATTTTAGGGAATTCATAATCCTAGAAATAAATTGTAGGATTTTTCGAATCTCTCGCTATTTACGATTTAAAAATGAATTCTCCCCTCAATAAAAGACCTGTACTTATATGGGTATGTTCAAATATTGATTTTTTAAATGGATATTTTGAAAGCGAATTTCTGCAACATTGGCTGTTGTAGATTCTAAAGTTGTTTTAAGCCCTCTGCAATGCGCTCTCAGTGTTTTTACTATTTAACTATTCTACAGTAATTAATGTCCCAAGTCATCGTCATATATGAATGAAGTCATGATATGGATACATCAGAAAAGTTTGGTGTTTTTTTTTTTATAAAAAAAATGATTCTTTTTATTTATTGATTTGATGACGCAGGTATTTTACCGCCAAAAACTGTAACACGAATTCAGGGAACATGCTGCAATACCTCTCATACTATTTGCACAGTGGATTAATGTCAGCTTTATGCAAACAAACGAGCGCTTTCGGGACAGCTTCCCCGTGGCTTTTAACACCCTTCTCTCTTACGTAAACAAAATCCACCCGAGAACACGTTAAAATCTCTGACATATGATTGATTACATGCGAGGAAATTTGTTTTGGCACTGCGGTGGCGGGTATCGTTAGCCTCTGGGCCCGGGTTCCTTTTGAAATGTGATCCACCGACTCTCGCCATTTGAGTCCTTATTGGGGGAACGTCGGATGAGCGAAAGAAGATGCTACTAGCGCCGTCAACGGATCCATCAATATTAAACATTTCACGTGACACATAAGAAAGCGATTTTAATACGATTTCAGTTCCACGATGAATATAAACGTTTCCGTATGTTAACAAGATGTAAGAAAAAAGTTGGTGTGTTAGAAATGTAGACTGTTGAAATTTGAATGATTTTGAAAAATATTCTTTACTACTGTTAACATATTGTACGACAGCATTTTTATAATGATCCGAGGAAATATCACAGGAGATCCCGAGTTCGTCGGTTATTCATAGTCGAATTCGAAAAACCTGTTACCATAGTTTTGCATAGGTGCAACTGATGGTATTGGCTACTGAGAAGTTTTCCGGCTTAACGAAACGTCTCAGCTTCTATAAACGGTGGTTTGCATTAATTGGGTAGTTGCTTTTTTTTCAATCCTGGTCTAAAATATCGGGATCGACCAGATG